>OX465266.1:8732861-8865273 GCA_949987775.1 Aproaerema taeniolella
TCAGCCAGCCGGATATCAGGCTGGCTGGACACTTGTTTTTCAAGATTTCTCCAAAAGTATTGCATCACAATAGATGAAATCAGTTTGGATTTCTGTCACATAGGCGTCACATTCCTTTTGATCAGGAACGAATCCCGAAAACCCTTCAGGAGCTGAGATCTGATGTGCTCCGAAAAGTGCAAAATCCGGCTGGCTGAACCATGTTTTTTTGATTTTTTGGCGAAAGTATACCGTCACAAACGATGAAAGTTTGCTTGTTTGTCGTCACAAACGATTTGCTATCGACCTGAATATGCGAGATCTCCCCGGGCGACATGTCTCAGCTGTCCTGACCTACATAAAATAAGACGGCCAATTCAAGTTCTTAGAGTTCTGTACCCATGTAATTTAAAAGAACATTTCAAGATTCTTTTCATATAACAAGTTGTTAAGTTTCATTGGTAGAATCACTTCCTAAATTTCAGTAATTTAAAGTTTCCCGATATTTTCCATTATCCCAGAAACTTGAGTTTTCACTTGAGTCAATAAGTACACGTCCCAGAGCCTTCTTTGAGTAGGTCTTTAGACCAGTGGTTCTTAAACGGTGGTCCCTGGATGAATTGGTCCGCGAAGCTATCCCAAAAATATAAAACGCGACGAATCGACACAAGCACTGAAATCGGCTGGATGCCAGAGCCAACAAATGTTTGTTTTGGCTAGCATTGAACCATTGATTCAGAAGTTAGTAAGTAAAGAGAAACAAAACGTTCATTGTAAAATTAAAACACTATTGAATATGAACAAGTGCTGTAGAAAAACCATAATTAATTTTTACCTCCGAACTGTTAGTGGTCCGTGGAAAAACAGATATTTTGTAAAATGGTCCCCCACTCTAAAAGGTTAAGAACCACTGCTTTAGACACTAAGCTTATAGTCAAAGTCAAAAATAGCTTTATTTCATAGGATGTTACTTAAAATAACTCAAAGTAGTGAATTACATTAGCATGTTTAACTTTGCGCCTATTCGCAAAGGTGTAGTCATCCCCAAAGAAGTCCGAGGGTTGCTTTTTTAACTCAATCATACAAATTTCCTTAGTTTCTAATTTTAATTGACTTAATATCTGAATAACTCTGGAGCTGAGCAATTTATTTCCATGGTTGCTTGTCTAAAAGATAATCAGAAATTCTAGGTATAATAGCCCTTTTTACAAGGTTTTTGTTTAATTAGGAGGCAAAACGTATTTTTATTTGAATTTATATTAAAAACATAATTTTGTAACGTTATATTTTAACATTTGGTATTAATTTCAATTCATCAACCCCTGCCCAGGAAAACCTTCTAAGTGCCCGACGGACAAAAACATAGAAATCAAGTGTGGTTATAAAATATAAAGTTAATTAAAAAGATAAATTTAATTAATATACCTGGAAGTGAATGAAAAACACAATTTTTCACTGAATACCCAAAAAAAGTTTAATAACAACGTTGGAACTTTCGCGATCTGAACACATAATTTAATACTAAGACGGGTCTTAATTCGCGATATACATATACCCGTCACGTGAGTCCCCGGCAGAGTAGAATAGGACCTCCCTCTTTCTTACCGAGGTGTCGTACAAGGCGACTAAGGTTAATATGCAAGCAAGTTCATCTGCACACAGAGAAGGAAAACTCTGCAATTAAATCAAAACCCTCGCCACCCGTCTGCCAAGCGTGGTGAGTATGGCATTTACCCCTCATGTTATCGAGGGAGGCCCGTGCCCCAGCTGTGGGGACGTATATGGGCTGATGAAGTGATATACCCGTCTTAGTGTTAAATTAATATAAAACTGATTTGTGATTTACCCAACACTTGTTATTAATTATTAACATTTTCATCACCCATTTGACGTCCGCAGTCCAAAGGGCTTATATTATAAAAAATAAATGCCTAAATCTTATTATTATTAATTGTATTTCAATTAATAATAATAAGATTAATTGTATGCTTGGGAAGAGGTGGCAGCTGGCACATTTAAAGTTTTTTTTATACTCTTAGCTAGCATGGAATGCTAATTCCATTAGAAGCCAGTTAGTGGGATGTGATTATTTTGCTGTATCGTGGGCGAATAGCTGACAACCTATGACCACTATACTCATACTCCATCTAATAACCCTCAGAGTGGATGTCAAATGTGGTGTCAAGTAATACTGGAATCTCATGACATTCTGCCTACACCGTCAGGGATTATCAGCGAGTGTGTGGATAGAATAAATATGACCGATTTCTATTGTGGCGGCCGGTTTGGTCGAGTGGTAGTAGTGCTGCCTCTTGATCGACAGGTTCTGAGTTCGATGAGAATCGAGATAAATATTTTGTAAAAAACAGATGTTTGTTCTCGGGTCATGGGTGTTTGTGTTTGTCTTTCTGTGTGTTCCAAGGGACCCACGACGTAAGGGAAAACCTTACAGTGGGCCTTTGCGTTTATTATTATTATACAGACTGTTGATTTGGTCGACAACCATCGACTCAGGGATGGTAGTATACACGATACTGATGCCAAAAAAATATAAAAAAATACCTTAAATTTCCATGGAATAATCCACTAATTTCATAATTTAGGGAAACGCAACATTTCGTGTAGCCAAAGTATCGTTGCGCCTCGAATACGTACAGAAGAGACGGTTTGCATGTGCCTGCCTGCTCGCGCAAGGTTGGTTGTGCGGGGCAGGGGGGGCCGCGGCGGCGCGGCGCCGCCCGCCCGCCAGTTAAGTTTTTTTACTAAAGATTTTATAAAAATATTGGATTTTTTATTTTTTTTAGCATCAGTGTCGTGTATACTACCATCCCTGAGTCGATGGTTGTCGACCAAATCAACAGTCTGTACTATACAGGGTGTAAAAGACAGCTTAGCAAAAACTGAAACCCTGGACTCAGACAATCATTCTGAATGATTTTCCAGTGGAATTTTTCTTCGGAAAATCTTTAATTTTTTTTCATGTTTTTTAATATTTTCTGCTTACATTTATTATTATTTAATCGAATACACTTTATTCTGCAATAAAAAACAATCATAACAACGTAAAACACGAAAACCAGCAATGTACATCGCACTCCGATAGCAGCGCGGCACGGGGGGATCGCGCGCGGGGCGCGGTTTCGCGATACGTTGCGTAGCGCCAAAGTAGATAAATAATAAAAACTCCTTAACGTGACGTTTCCGGGAAAAAATAATTACTTATAGCTGGTGATAGTTATGGGTAGATTCCACCATTTAAGTATTTGCTAAGCTGTCCTTTACTATGAAATAGCAGTTTTGCTAACACATTTTAATGAAATTTTGATTTTCCAAACAAACATTTTCGGATTTTTCTTGGGAATGCGAAATAAAAGTTTAACAAAGTTTCGTAAGATGGTTTGTACACTATTAAGCTAATTATAGACTTTCTAGAAAGCTACAAGTGTACCTAAACACCATGTGATCATTAATTACTAGCTTTCCGCCCGGGACTTTGTTCGGGAAAATCATGTACCCTATATGTTCATTACGGATAATTTAGGATTCTAATGGTGAAAGAATTTTTCAAATCTGTCCAGTAGTTTCGAAACCTGTTCAATGCAAACAAACAATCAAATCTTTCCTCTTTATAATATTAGTATAGATAAAATTAAAAAAAAATGTATCAATCCCTCTATAGCTCATAACTTTTAAACCAATCTTAATAAAATACAGCAAGAATCATCTCGGTGATAGCCCAGTTGGTAATGAGCCAGACTTGTAATCGGAGAGTTGTGGGTTCCACTAAATTCGTCTTTTCACTTGTTCAACGGTGAAGGAAAACAGCGTGATGAAACCCGCCCGTCCAAGAAAATTCATTTTCGAAAGATGAGCGGTCTACCAACCCGCATTGGGCCAGCGTGGTGGACTATGGCCTAAATCCCCTTCGTGTTTTAAGGGAGGCCCGTACCCCTCGGTGGGGGCGTACACGGGCTGTTAAAAAAAAAGAACCATCTCGATCACTTCAGCATTAAAACAAAAAATCGATTCAAAATTAGTCTATTCGTTGAGGAGCTACGATGCCACAGACGGACACACAGATACACAGATACTTAGGAAGATGTACACAGATACACTCGTCTAACTAATCACACCCTTCTTTTTTTGTCGGGGGTTAAAATAACTAACTGCTGAAACAAGCTATATTTGAGCTTTTATTTTATATATAAATAAATTTAATTCAAAATCTCCGTATTATGGCAAAGTATTGAAATAGAAAAAACTTTTGAAGTTGCTCTTCAATCCATAAAATTAGAAACAAAATTAGGTAATTTTCACAATAAATTTTCGGGAAAGATAAACGTGGGAAAAAATAAATAAGAAAAAAGCTTTTTAAAAATACTAAAATAAAATAGTGCTTGAAAAGAGCTGTGCTTGGTGCGGCGACAGCTGTTTTTAACCCCCGACAAAAAATAATAAATAAATAAATAAATAAGTAAACGCTACACACTGAAAGGCCCACACTAAGGTTTTCCCTTGTGTCGTGGGTCCCTCGGAACACACATAAAGACAAACACAAACACCCATGACCCGAGAACAAACATCTGCTTTTCACACGAATGTTTGCCCCGACTGGGGATCGAACCCAGGACCCGCCGATCAAGAGGCAGCGTCACTACCACTCGACCAAACCGGCCGTCAAGATAAAGAGGGGTGTTATAAGTTTGATGTGTGTACTGGGATAAATAGTCTTCACCGTGATGGGACTGCGTATCACAGGCGTTACTGGCTGATCGGAGTGCTGTCATCAATAATCGATTTGAATTTAAAATTGAATTATAAGTTCTAGAATAAAAACAAAAGAAATGACAGCAATCCGGGGCCAGGCGTCATTCCTTTACGGACGTGTATCGGCATATCTGTGTCTGTCTATGGCATCGTAGCTCCTAAACGAATAGACCGATTTCGATGCGGTTTTTTTGTTTTAAAGCTGACGTAATCAAAATGGTTCTTAGCTATATGTGTTCAGCCGTTTAAAAGTTAAAGCAAAAGAATATCGGGGCTGATCATTTGTTTTTAATTTTAGAGTTATTCCGTTTACAAATTGTATGTTTAGTGTAATAAAGATTTGATTTGAAAAAAAATCTTTAATTATTGGCAGCCCTTATAATATTTCTCATCTTCAGGCCGAGTACGATAGTGACAGCGCCGCGACAACACTGCGGTCCTATGTCAAAATGTCAACATTGACAAAGCCATAGGGCGAGCAAGCCTTTGCGCGGGACCCTCGCGCAATCAAAGTGAAGTTTCAGCGTGAGCCGAGCGCGAGTTTGTCGTTATCGTGCTAGAGCTGCTGGGCACAAAATAGTTTAGATTTTTCTAAATCCTTGTTTTAATTTACAGCAGTAACAATATCAGGAAAATAATAAACATTCACAAATAGTAATACAAACAAAATACAAAACAATATGAACACTTCTACGTTTAAAATACAATTATATATGTCACCATAACATTGCCAAAACATTGTAAGATAATAAACACTCGGTACTTTGTGAACTGCACCATTTTTTTTAAATATTGACAGACTTTTCTATAATATTAACCTAAAAAAATAAAATAAACGCTACACACTCAAACGCTACACACTCAAAGGCCCACATTAAGGTTTTCCCTTGTGTCGTGGGTCCCTCGGAACACACATAAAGACAAACACAAACACCCATGACCCGAGAACAAACATCTGCTTTTTATACAAATATTTTCCCCGACTGGGAATCGAACCCAGGACCCGTTGATCAAGAGGCAGCGCTGCTACCACTCGACCAAACCGGCCGTCGGCCGTAAAAAAAGTCTAACCAAACATAACGTAATATCCTAATTTAATGCAGTCGGCCCTAAAGTTTCGTAAATTTATAATTTTACTAGATAAATTTTACCGTTCCGTTTTCACAATTTTCCGGTGACATAGATAAGCACCTCTGTATTGCTGTGGATTTTTGTTAATCAACAAAAATCAAAATTAATTAAAATTTAGCTATTGCGCAGCTCTATTACAAATATGAGTATGTCATATGAATTATATGAAACTTTCATTTTGAAAGATGTCAAACCGTGCAACTGATTACTAGAGTTGCGACTATTTCACTTTTAAAATTAAATTTTGGAATTTATTTTTTTGGGTTTTTTGAAACACCTTGTATATAAAAATGAATTCTAATTCCCTTGGTCATCGCATCACGCGTGAACGGATGGAACAATTTCGCTATTTCTTGTTTTTTATGTGTTTATTATTGTCAAGAGAAGGTTCTTCAGAATAAAAAAATAAAAAAAAGTTAAGCGGAACATTAGAAAATTAAAGACAGGACAACGTCTGTCGGGTCAACTAGTAAATAAAATACGAAGTGTCAAAAATTTTCTTCAAAATTCCAACTACCCACTCACCTGTTGGGTCAAAGTTTCGTGTAAGTACGCCAGATCCCGATGCACAGTTCACACAGTCAGCATTAGGCCGGGCAGATGGCTGGCGGGAAAGTGGCCGGTTGTAACGCGTGCACTCGCTTTTAAGGGGGCTATGGGCGGCGCTTACATTCACAGGGGTGGAGTGGAGGCGACGTTTCAGCTTTAGTTATTAGGTCTTTACCTATGAAATTGACGATTTTTTCTCAAACTTTATTTTATTCATAATTTATTTGATTGAACAGCTCTTACTAAAATTTTTTTTTATTTAAAACCTTGGCCATATAACGGAGATATTGAGTCCAATTAATACATATTTACTTTAGATTTATTTGCTGAAAAAGAAGCTCAAATATAGCTCGTTTCATCCGTTGCCCGTTTCATTGCTTATTTTTGCTGTACCGTTGTTACAGTTACAACTTTCAATAAAATAAGTATGATGAAAATTAACTTAATGTTGTCCAAACCTTCCCACAAAATTTAGCTAAATTTGGATTTCGCATTCCCGAGAAAAATCCAAAAACGTTAGTATGGAAAATTGAGTTTTCCAAAAATATTGTATGAAAAACGGCAATTTCATAGGTAAAGACCTATTATAAATAAATAAAATTAAAATATTTATTTAAATACATAAGGCAATATTAAAATTATTTTAATATTTAATTAATATTAAAATTATTTTAATATTGCCTTCCATGCTGGACTGGGAGTAAAAGAAAAATTTAGAATGTGCCAGCTACCTACTCTTCCCATTTATACAGTAAAAGTCTGTAAGATACGAGGATTTTGCTGTATAATGGGCGAAAGACCACCTCTCCAGTACACAACTTGTTCCATCTGATATAAACCTCTAAATACGCTCACGCCTATAATCCCTAACGGGGTAGGCAGAGCATCAGTGGTTCTAGAACCACTAGATGCCATGTTTGACACTCATTGTGAGGGTTATCAGATGGAACAAGTTGTATAATGGTGAGAGGTGGTCAGCCTTTCGCCCGTTATACAACAAAACCATTGCATTTATTTCCTTAATTTTCGCTTATTACTCGTAATTTAAAGTAACAAAATATCCAAAATAAAATTTGGTAATAATCAACTCTACACCACCTCTGTTCCTCTATTTAACCCACACGGCACAGGAGTATTAGATTTTTGTAATTAACCACTTCTAAAGTTAAGTCAAAACGCGGTTTAACTTCTATAAGGACTTTAAATGAGTTTGCAATATCTTCACACTGATCTTAAGACTTTTCAGAGGTAAACATATTTTGTGTGTTCATTCGTATGGTGGATGCTGGACTATGTATGCGGGTGCTATTTTTGGAAGATGTTTTGGGATCTTTTTCTTTTAGGGTTCCTTACCTAATTAAAACGACTTAAAAAATAAAAAAGTGAAAAAATAAAGACAATAGGTATTTCTAATGTGCTGAGCACCTGCTGATCTGTTTGAAGTCGGTGGCAAGCCAAGTTTGCTGGGTGGATGTTTGTTACTCCTCTTAGAAACTACTGGAAGGATTTTGGTAATACTTTGATCTATACAGGGCTCTTGCAGCCTCTCGGGTGGTAAATCAGTCCATTAAACTGAATAACTTTCCCCAAGGAACATTGGTCGAAATACGAAAAAAAAGTTTTGAGTTCCCATAAAAACTTTATCAGTTTATAGCGCAATTTGTATGGGAGGTTAAACACTTTTTTTTTCGTATTTTGACCTATGTTTCTTGGGGAAAGTTGTTCAGTTTCATGGACTGATTTACCACCCGAGAAGTTGCCAGAGAGATACCTAAAGTCCTGAACAACGTGTTTCAAAAATACCTCTTAATTAAAACGACTCCAAACTAAAAAAAATAGGTTTAATTGTAACCCAGTTTTAGGTGACAACTACATTAAAAAAAATTAAAGTAACATTATGCCTTAAAGATAGATTAACAATTAAAAGTACATGTCTAAACTATCATAGGAAGACAACTTCGTAAATTTATAAGTTACGATAAAATTTGTTAAAACATTATATTGAAAACTAGCTGTCCGCCCGCAACTTCGTTCCCGTGGGAATTGTCCCGGTGGATTTTCATTTTTTTAAATGTAAACCTGGTCGTGACAATAAGAAATACAACAAAAAAAGAATCATCCAAATCGGTCCAGCCGTTCTCGAGTTTTGCGCTTAGCAACACATTTTGCGATTCATTTTTATACTTATAGATTAAACATTTGTGCGCAGTAGTGGTATTTAACTTTTTTTTTATGTCTATGGTGCAATATGATGAGCACAGTTTGACATCTTTGAAAATGAAAGTTTCATAAAATTAACGTGACATTCTAGACATATTGGAGAAAGAGCTGCGTAATAATCAGAATTTTTATAAATTTTTGATTTTTTTATTGTTGTATAGCTTGGACTATACAACAAAACTACATAGCTTTCCCAAATGTCCACGGAAACCAAGTCCCGGGTGGAAAGCTATTTAAATTAAATATACTAGCGTAAGCATTGGTATTTATGTATATATTAGCCTGTGCCCTTCGAGGACGTATATGGTCTGGTAAAAAAAAAGCATTGGTATATTAATCATTTGGAACTCATTAAATAACAAAAAATAAAATAAATAAAAATATATTGTGCATATTTTTCTAATAAAACCCGGGTTAGGTAAAGACAGTGCATATAATGAAGGTGTGAGAATCATTTTTTACTCTGACAGTGTAGAGTGGACGAGATTATGCAAGACGTAGCCAAGAAGCACTTTATTCTTGACTTTCTTTAGATTGAGTTTTCGTTGAGCGAGTATTGTTCACCAACCCTCATTGGGCCAGAAGCCCAATGGTGGGGACGTATAATATTTTTTCCCGTAAAAAGTAAAAGTCAAAATAGCTATATTTCATACTAGTAAAACATATAGGATTTTATTTAAAACAAATCAAAGTAGTGAATTAAATAAAAAAAATTATAGTCAAAGTACTAATAAATAGCACATTGCTGGTTTTCGTGTTTTGCGCTGTCATAGTAATTTTTTTGCGAAAAGGATATATTAAGAAACATGAAAAAAAAACATCTTACAACGCCTAGGGTTTTTCGGCTTGGTCTGAAATCTATTTTTTGCAAACTTTCGTGATAATAAAAAAAAATATACAACAACGCTAGCTTTCCGCCGGGAATTCGTTACCCACGGGTAATTCGAGGAAATTGTGTAGCCTACGTCTTATTCTGATGTCTAAGCTACCTATATTATTGCAACGTTTCATCAAAATCCCTCTAGCAATTTTTGCATGAAGAAGTAACAATCATTTATTTTTACATCCATCTTTACAAAGTTTCGCATTTATAATACTCATATTAGTGGGTTTTCATGTTTAGAGTAATTACATATACAGTAATTACATACACCCTATCGGGTTAGGCAGAGCTAACAGTGGTTTTAAAACCACGAGATGCCACGTTTGACATAAATTCGGAGAGTAATATATAAAATATGCTGTAAGTGGTGACAGGTTGTCAGCCTTTCGCCCATAAAACAGCAAAACCCTCGCGTCCCACTCACTGACTTTTAACAGTATGCCCGGGAAGAGAAGAAAGCTGGCACATTCAATGTTTTTCTTTTGCTCCCAGTCCAGCATGGAAGTAGTATAGTTAGAAAATATATATTTTTTCATGATCACATCCTGAATACAGCCATCCTTCCGGTTTGAGGAATACAATTTCGCTGCGGAGGAGGCTATTTATATCAATAACACAGCCTCACTTTAATTGTCCGCAGTAAAATATAGTTTTATCCACAAATCTCATCTTACCCACATTTTCAGATAAATCTTGAGTTTTCCTCGCTTAGTTTAGTTTCAGGATAGGAGTACGCTTGACCTTGATCCAGGATTTGGCTGGTCAGGTTATTGCAGAGGAACAACTGCTATCTGACCTCCGTGACCCTGTTAACAGGGGAACCTGCCCGGATTGGAAAATGGTAACATTTCAGTCTTTTGAAGGTGCAAGTTTCTACACGATATTTTCTCTCAACGAAATGTTTCTTCTTTTGCGTGGAAAAGTAATCTATGGAAAAAATTACTTCGATACATCTCTCCGCTTCACCGCAAAGAAAAGACAAACAAACCAACACACTCACGTCTGTGAGATGACTTTAAGTTAGCGATACTTTAAGAGCTGATTCTCCTCATGAAACTGAACAACTTTCCCCAGGGAACCTATATGAAATTCTGTTTTTTTTTGTTTATTGGTATTTGGTACAGAGTTTGTATAGAGAGGCCTCAGAATACAGAGGCGTAATGTTTTTTACGTATGGTTTTTTTAATCCAAAAAGGGTTTTTTTTTCTCGAAATTGATAGTTACATTTTTGGCCCATCTACCCGAGTGTGGTTTGATAGCTAATGATCTCTACCCTTTAAAGAGATCGTGATGAATTTCAAAATTTAGTATTTTTATGTATGAATTGTAAACTCATACGGGAAATATAAAAATTTATCAATCATGAACTAAATAATAACAATATAATTTTCCACGTTAAAAACGTATGAGTCACCGACTTCAATCCCAACAACAGTTCGCACAAAGTAGATATCTAGTTTTTTGCGGACTACAATGCCTATTAGCAAATAACTGCAAACAGAAATGTCATTCATTTATTTAGATGATGTTCTAGTTTGTAGTATATTTTGTTTTTGTTGATTGTTTTAAAAGCGCTGAATCATTTTCGATAAAATTTATATGGGACCTCTTCAGGAGTATACTCTTTCGAACAAATAAAGAATTTTGAAAATCGGACAACAGTTGCCGGAGTAATCGCGTAACAAATATACAAAAAAAAAAATACAGTCGAATTGAGAACCTCCTCCTTTTTTGAAGTCGGTTGATTAAATGTAATAAGACAAGGGCACGGACATCAAGTCCGTGGATGCACGATTAACTGTAATAGAACAATAAAATAAAAATTATTATCTCAGAATTATCTAAGTTTAGATCCCAGGGAAGTGAGTAATAAGATGTTGCCAATTATTCAATGTTTTGACTAGTTCCGTGACTAATACGTATTATAGCATATTGTATTTTCATCTTTATACAAGTTTTATTTTGTAATAGTAAATATTGAATTTACACCGAAGCGAATTTATACAGTTTTATTTCATAGAACATTCAAGATGTTACTTAAAATAATACGTGCAAACATACATTAAAGGATTTAAATACATACATAATATTCGTTCTTTTGACCCTACTGACTCTACGCCTTCCCCAGATAATAATAAGCAATTTAAAAAGGGTAACATTTCTTCCATGCTAGACTGGGATAGAAAAACGTAAAATGTGCCAGCTGCCAACTCTTCCCAGGCTACATTACAAGAATAGGTGATTTTTTTGCATATTTTGACCTATTTGTGGGAAAAGTTGTTCAGTTTTGTAAACTGATTCACATTTTTTATTTTGGCTAACTAATCGAAAGGTGAGAAGAATTTGAGATGGGGTGTTGGTATTAGTGGAAAAGCGAAGTTTGTTGAGAACCTTAGAGAGAACAGAAGAGGAAATATGATTGTTCATTTGATACCAAACGACCACTTTATAAAAAAACATCATAGAGGGAGAAATTGAAGTAAAGAGAGGCAGGGGGAGCTAGGTATTTCGAGCAAATGAAAGAGACGTTAAGGTCGTGTCGTATCGAGAGGTCAAATCACTAGCGGAGGATAGAGGTGTGTGGCGTTTACTCCACCGGCAAGAGCGCGGCTCTTTTTAAGCAGAAGAATCGAAAGGTACTTACCTTATAGATTTTAGCAACGGTGCCGGCCAGTGCGGTGTGAAGGAAACCCCATATTTTCAAAACATTAGGGTTATCAAAACATTCATTGCAAACCAAATAATACAATTTTCTCTCAGATAAGGTACGTAATTATCACATGGGAAGCCATCTTGAAAATTAATTTTCAAATTTAGAACAGTCTCGAGTTATCGCGGAATGCGATTAGCCGTTTCAGAATGTGTTTGGAATTTAAAAGTTTAATTTTCTTAATGTTTCTCTCGTTCGCTGCCAGTTACCATGAAAAGTATAGAGGTGCGTTTTCTTTTTGTTTAACTAGTTTTCAACCCGGGACTTCGTTCCCGTGGCAATTTTGGGAAATTATATAACCCATGTGTTAATCAAGGGTGTCAGCTACCTCCATGCCAAATTTTATCAACATTGGTCCAGCCGTTTGAACATTCATACAAACTTTCGCGGTTATTAATATAGGAATTATACAGGGTGTTTTGAACAAGTAAGCTATATAAACTTTCTGTTGTACATCTGTCAAAGAAACCGAAGAACTTTTTCAACGATCGGTTTAGTCGAGTGGTATATGGCGCTGTCTCTTGATCAACGGATCCCGGGTTAGATTCCCAGTCGGGACAAATATTTGTGGAAAAAGCAGATATTTTTTCTCGGGTCATGGGTTTGTGTATGTCTGTCTTTATATGCACATTCTGAGGGACCCAAGACACAAGAAAACCTAATATATTCTTTATGGGCCTTAGATTGTGTTAAAAAATAACCTTTATTCTAAAAAACTGTTGTTACCGATAGTTACATTTTGTTCCCATCTAATAATTCCAGTTCCCCACACGTGTTCGGAGAAGATGGAATCATATTTGATGAACGAAAAGGAGTACATCCTGCAAAACATGCCTGTCACTTGGGAGAACGCCAAAATATTATGTCGGTGAGTGTACTACTTGCTACGAGCACTCAACCCTATATAGAGACGTAATACATGCGAATTTGAAAGAAAACGATTTTGTCAACTAGGTGCGAAGTAATCCGAAGAGATTCCGAACACGGACGGTTTGGTCGAGTGGTAGTGACGCTGCCTCTTGATCGGCGGGTCCTGGGTTCGATCCCCAGTCGGGGCAAACATTTGTGTGAAAAGCAGATGTTTGTGCTCGGGTCATGGGTGTTTGTGTTTGTCTTTATGTGTGTTCCGAGGAACTCACGACACAAGGGAAAACCTTAGTGTGGGCCTTTGAGCGTGTAGCGTTTATTTATTTATTTATTTATTTATTCCGAACACGATCGCTAGGGCGTGCGTTATACATCACTAGCCACTGACGAGTTGACAGGTTCGGGTCGCCTTGTATTACGTCTCTATACAGGGTTGAGTGCTCGTAGACTACTGGTCTTAACCCCACGGCGGCTGTTCCACTAACCAATGACGTCTCAATGCCAGTTGATTAACAAACGTAACCCTGGAATGCGTGGGGGTGGCGGACCAACGGGCACAAATCCTACCAGGAATTAGGTTCCTGATCGGTTATCGGTTAAGAATAATACCACCCCATCTCTTTCCGTGGGGGTCGTAAGAGGCGACTAAGGAAACACAAATGAGACCTGCCTCCTAGTGATCCATCCCAGGCAACGACACTTCATTTTTTTCTGAATCTGAGGTGTCGCCCTGTGGTCTCATGGTAGGCTTTGTAAAGGGCCGTCTGGTTCGCGACCACCCTCCTACCGAAGTCCGACGCCAAACAGCTTGCTGTGTCCCGTCGGTGCGTGGGAGTACCAGTGCCTTTATAGGCATTTTCTGGGTAACTCGCTCCAAAGTCGACCTCATTTTTGACCTTTATGGTCAACGGCTGCTTTGACGGCTGCTTTGACTGGCAGTGGCGCCTGCCAACTTAAAGTTACGTCGCTAAGTAGTTTGCAACTTAACGTTCGGTTGGCGGTGGCGTGCTAGTCGAGGTGGCTGTCATCGGGGTGGCTTTGATAGTTCTCAATTTCACCATCTGAATGGATGAAATGGTCACCAATGTTATTCCACCACTATTGCAAAGCCATTAACTAGAGGAAATATATGAGAAGTCGCAATTTTCTTAAAGAATTTGATATTGGTTCTTCAGTTGGAGTTCTTCAGTTTCGAGGCGAGGAATGATAGTTTAAAGCTAAACAACCACAGGGCTAAATAACTAAATAATTAATAACTAAATAACTTAAAGTTCGATAAGGGAAAACCGTATGAGCCTTTGAGTGTTTAGTGTTTATTATTATTTATTACTGGCTGTCCGCCCACGACTTCGTTCCCGTGGGAATTGTCCCGCTGAATTTTCATTTTTTTAAAATATGAAAAATAGATGTTGGCTGATTCTCAGACCTACCCGATATTCACACAAAATTTTATAAAAATCGGTCCAGGCCGTTTCGGGGAAGTTTGGCAACAAACACCGCGACACGATAATTTTATATATTAGATTAATATGCTCTAATACAATTGAAGAGCATCGGTGGTCTAACGGCTAGTGGGTCTGACTCGTAAGTGAGAGGTGCCGAGTTCGATCCCCAGTGCCGCCATGTATCAATGGCTCATTGTCTGAGTTATGAACATTAGTTGCACACTAACCGATGCTCTTACGGCGAGGGAAAACATCGTGAGGAAACCTGCACATTCAGTAGACTAAATGTGTAACCATGATCCAATCCGGGCAGGTTCCCCTGTTAGCAGGGTCATGGAGTCAGATGGCAGTCGCTCCACTGTAATGATTTGACCTGCCAAACCCTGGATCACGGTCAAGCGTACCCCGAATGAGAAACGGGACTTAGCGCTAGGAGGAAGAAACACAATTAGTCACAAAATTCCAAATTGAGAATACAAAAGATTTGGCCTATTCTTGCCCCAGACTATGT
Source organism: Aproaerema taeniolella (assembly GCA_949987775.1). NCBI lineage: Eukaryota > Metazoa > Arthropoda > Insecta > Lepidoptera > Gelechiidae > Aproaerema > Aproaerema taeniolella. Next base: position 8,747,924 of record OX465266.1, read on the forward strand.
GCTGTTACACGGATGAGATTTATGTTAAAAATCTTTTGATAATTAATGATTTTTAACACGATTAGTTAAATCACTGTTAAAGCAGCGGAAACAAAGTGAACAAAAAAAGGATATCGACAGGAAACTACTTGAAAATGGTGAGAACTAGTGACAACTATACTTTTTTCTATCATTCACCATGGAGTTCGCACTGTCATAAATTGTCCGTGGTGCAAGTGTTTACCTGGTCCATGAAGGTTGGATCGGTATATTTTTAGGTCACCTCTTTAGAGTAACGTGTTGGGGCACAGAACTATGGCAAAATTTGCCATCTTATTTTCGTCTTAAAATTGTAAATATGTTTTTTTTCCAGCGGCCGGTTTAATGCTTCTTTAGCTGCTTTTGACACAAAGCAGAAAGCAGAGTTCTTCGCCGAAGCACTTTCGGAATCACAGCTCTGTAAGTACCTCTCTTTTAACCCCGACAAAAAAGAGGTGTGTTATAAGTTATTATATTTGACGTGTGTATCTGCAGGGCCGCCTTTAACCTATAGGAGGCCCTGGGCACATTATGATAATGGGGCTGCTCCTGTAACTGACAGAAAATCGCAATAGTATACCGGCGAAGATTCTTCTTTAAGGCGACTACAGCACCTAAATTACGATTTTATGATGCGTAGATAAGCATGACGCACTGCATTAAATCGAAGAAAAAAATACCACGGTAATATTCAGGACATAAACTAGATAAGTAGTTTGCTGAAAATATGATTCAGCACTTTTGGTGCGATGGAAAAAGCTCACAAAGTCACCTCTAAATACCCAATATTGTGTATCTTTTAAGCTGTAAAAATGTTCGTGGTTGAACACTCTCGATAAGCAGTTAACGCATTTTTCGATTTAAGCTGTTACCTTTCCATAAATCTCATTTTTCTAACTTTCGAACATGTTTTTACGCACGCACGCTTTCATAGTCCGTAAACTTCGTGTATCGACACTGTTCGCACTGCCGGCCCAGGCCTGTTGAGAGACGGAGATGGCACTATTCCTATGTGTGCTGCCTTTATCGGGTGCTGTAGTCGCCTTAATACAAAAGCCTTATTTTCGGACATTCGCGCTTAACGCTCGTAAAAGCTAATAAGCAAGTAAATATTAGTCAGTAAATCTACAATGGAAAACGGGGCCCCATTGATTGCGGGGCCCTGGGCACTTAGCCAGAGTGCCCAATAGGAAAGAGGGGCCTGTGTATCTGTGCATCTGTATGTCTGTGTATTTGTCTGTAGCATCACAGCTCCTAAACGAATGAAATGATTTTTATGCGTTTTTTTTTGTTTGATGTAATGAGTTCTTATAGCTAAATTTCGATCAAAATTAGTTCAGGCGTTTAAAAGTAATAAATGTTGAGGGTTATACAACATTTTGAATTTTGGAGTTATACGGGAACTATCGAAGCTCGAAGCCGGTTCTCATTTCTTATGGGCAAAAGGTTGACCGTGTGGTGATCGGTTAAGAATAACACCACCCCATCTCTTTCCGTGGGTGTCGTGGGTGACTAAGGAAACACAAATGAGACCTACCTCCTAGTAATCCATCCTAGGCAACGACACTTCATTTTTTTCTGAATCTGAGGTGTCGTCCTATGGTCTTATGCGGTGTGGTAGGCTCTGTAAAGGGCCGTCTGGTTCGCGACCACCCTCCTACCGAAGTCCGACGCCAAACAGCTTGCTGTGTTCCGTCGGTGCGTGGAAGTACCAGTGCCTTTATAGGCATTTTCTGGGTTAACTCGCTCCATCGTCGACCTCATCTTTGACCTTATGGTCAAGATTGAGGTCAAGAGTTAACCCATCTTATAATAAAAAAATTAAAAAAAAACCTCTCACTAATATACATCATATTTCATCTAGTAACCTTCAGAATGTATGTCAAAGTGGCATTAAGTGGTTTAAAACCACTGCCTACCCCGATAGGGATTTAGACGTGAGCGTATGTATGTACTTAATCACATAATCTCTTACAGCTGTAGAAGCAGTATGGGTGGGTGCGCGTCGTGATGGCCCAGACGACCCCCTGGGGTACCGATGGGGCAATAACATAGAACTGAGAAGAACGGCCCTGGACGTCATCACTGACAATGAGAAAGACGCTGCCGTGCATTACCCTCTGGTGAGCTATGTGTACCCTGCGGGGTACGTATTATCCTTATCCTTTCCTTACTAATATTATAAACGCGACAGTTTGTATGTATGGATGAATGGATGTTTGTTACTTTTTCACGCTGAAACGCCTGGACCAATTTTGATAAAATTTGGTACGGAGGTAGCTCACACCCTGGATTAACACATAGGCTATATAATTTTCTCAAATTCCCACGAGAACGGAGTCCCGGGTGGAAAGCACGGGAATGAATTCTCGAATGGAAAGCAATATTTTAATACTAGCACGTGGACTACAGGTTATATCGTGCCCAACTGTGGGATAAAATGTAGCCTATGTCCTTTCTCAGGCTCTAATCTATCTCTGTACCAAATTTCATCAACATCGGTTCAGTAGTTTAGGCGTGAAGGACGGACAGACAGACAGACAGACAAAGTTACTTTCGCATTTATATTATTAGTATGGATAGTATGGATAATTTACCCACCTAATCGTAACTAGGTTTTTTATATTAACACCAACGTAAAACTTTAAGGCCACATGTTCAAAATACATTTAATTATGTACCTATACCTTATTCGTAACTGTACAGAGTCAACAGCACATCATGCTATCCAAAACTGTCAAATTTCTTCTATCGATTTTTATATCCAAGTATTAGAGTTTACTATCCGTTGGGGAAAGACAGTTTGTTGTAACCTGGTATGCGGTTGACTGTACAATTGTCTATTATCCGCATCTTGAACACTATTACGTAGTTTCAAGCATTTAATAATCAATTTATGCGTACTTCCTAAAACTTAGAACCGTGTTACAGAACGCGACTCAGATTCTGATCTATACTAAAGTAGCAAATGTCTTTGTCATTTTGATAGTGAGAGAAGCAGACAATCAATACTTAATTATAGATCAATACTTGAGTCTCCTTCCGGGCCTTAATTTAAAATTAAGTGATAATTTAGAGCGTGGCGGGAACGTGTAAAAACCTGTCTACTGTAGAGGTTCTACCTCTACGTTTACCATCTCCTTGTAAGGCCTTTAGCCGATGGTTCCTACTTTAAATGATTGGGGTCATTTCGCGCCTTTTATAAATAACTGACGTAGTCCCTTCCGCGGCTTTGGCCGTGAAGGTCAGGTTTCCTTCTAATAAATGAAGTCAACTAGTTAATTGTCTTTCCCTGGTTGTCGACCCGGTCACCAACTCCCTCAGAGCTACGCCACACTACCTACGTCTTTGTTCCCTAGGGAAAGTTGTTCAGCTTCGAAAGCTGGGTTCAGAGTGCGTCTGTTTTTTTTTCAATTTCAACTTAAAAAATCCCCTGATGTAATATTTCGAGGATCTTGTCTTTCTTTGTTTTCACGTTCATTTGTCGTTTAATATACTTACTTCGCTGGCTCAACGACCCAAAGTGGATCTTGGCCTCCGACATCAAAGCGCGCCATTCCACTCTATCTTGTGCCAATATCGACCAACGGGCACTTTCGGTTCTTTTAGGTCTTTGGCGACTTCATCTTTCCAGCGACGTTTAATATAAACAATATAATTACAATTAGGTTTTCCGTCGACCGCTTGTTTACGGCGCGTGCGATATAAATCCTGCACACACGGGTGTGCAAGAATCGCGCGAAAGTTTAATACCAGTCAATAATTTAACCGTATGGTGATCGGTTGAAAATAATACCACCCCATCTCTTTCCGTGGGTAAGGAAACACAAATGAGACCTGCCTCCTAGTAATCCATCCCAGGCAACGACACTTAATTTTTTTCTGAATCTGAGGTGTCGTCCTATGGTCTGGTAGGCTCTGTAAAGGGCCGTCTGGTTCACGATCACCCTCCTACCGAAGTCCGACACCAAACAGCTTGCTGTGTTCCGTCGATGCGTGGGAGTACCAGTGCTTTATAGGCTTTTCTGGGTTATCTCGCTCCATCGTCGACCTCATCTTTGACCTTATGGTGAAGATTGAGGTCAAGAGTTAACCCATCTTATAATAATAAAAAAAATGTATCTTTAATAATAACATATTCCAAATATAGTAGATTATATATATACCTAGGCCAGTAAAGTAAGAAATGTCTCTGAGGCTGTCTTATTTACTGGCCTAGGTGTTTATACATACTATTTTTCTACTCGACGCAGCCGGAAAGCGACAACTTCGTTTAGCGCAGCGGCCCGAAAGTTGCCGCTTTCCGGCCGGAGGGCAGAAAAAAATTATAAATTCAAATTTAGTTTACATAAAAAAAATCCAAAATAACATTAATTAATTAAAAGTTACAATAAAAATCAAATAAAAATTTTTGACTAATGATTTTTCCTACAGGCTAAACAAAATACAGCTTGGCAAAAAAGTCGTGAAAATAATGGCGGCGCCACTATCGTGCAAGTGACCACCCTACTTACTGCGACAATGACGGTTTTGATACTTTGATTTAAATACAATTTTTTACCTACCGCTATTAGCCGATTTTGTGAAATATTAGTTGCGGGAAAACTATTATATGCTATACATCATAATTCTTTTGACAGGTGTCAAACACGTACATTTTCAGAGTCCTTCAATCTCAAAACTATCTTAACATTTGTCATTGGCCTAACGCTAACCGCGAAGTGCCACAATATAAAAAAAAAAAACAATCTCAAAACTCGCGATTGCTCTGCCAATAGGATCACGGTATGAAGGATAAAGTAAAATAATAAATAAAAGTGACCTTGTGGATACGTGGATACGACTGTTTAGTTTAGTATATCCAGTTTATGCTTGGTCCTAGTATTTACATTGTGCCTATCACTATTTTCCTTGTCGAATCGCACACAATAAAATTGTCAATTCTTTTGTAGGTCGCCCCGCTCTATATTTCCCTGGTGTGGAGAAAACACCCCAATTTGTTTGACCTTCCAGCACAATTCGTCTTACAGTACTGACGGTTGCTTGTACCTAAAAAGTAGATACAGAGAATTAACTATATGTATAAACTTAGTAGGTATTTAAAGAAATAATAAAAAGGATATATTTAGTCATCAACAAACAATTTTATTCTGTAATTTATGCCATATCAACAAAAAAAGGATCAAAATTGTTCGAACGCGCTCCTTTATTACTGTATTTGTAAACAAAATCTCGAATTCGTGGGTGTTCATTTCAAAAGTAAAGAGCCATTCTATGAGGAGTTTTTTCTAGCTATTACAAGTTGAATCACACAAATTATACCTAATTACATTATAAATCCACATTTTACCAGTCATATCAGCAGTTCTTTTACGAAAATCTTTCAGATCGGATAGATATTGTTCGGCTTCGAGTTTTACCAAACATTTCATATATAGTTTATAAATGATTCCTCAAGCGCAGCTCCGCATTACAGCGCCCTTTTTATTTTGATCACCACAAAAACATAATAAAATAGAAAAAAACACGATTAACGATTACCGTGTAGAAGAATTGACACAATATATACCTACTTGACATGATTGACAACTGACAGAAAGAAAGTTACCAGTTATAATATTTTTTAGTTCTGTTTCAGGACTTTTTTGCCGAGCATTAGTCCAGATGATAGTGAGGCTCATAGTTTGTTTGTTCATCTGTGTAGTGGCTGAACCGCACCCGTATCCCCGACCCCGAGGCAAACAAACAAACAAACAATCAAATCTTTCCTCTTTATAATATGTATAGACAACAACCAAGTATTTAATACTAAATAACAATAAAATACGTAGAACTTTATAATAATCTACCTTCGGCTATCAAAAAAAAAAAATCATTTATACAATTTATAAATCTACATAAATACGATATATTGTAAGGTGGTATATCGTGTAATCGACTGGAAAGCTAACGAAATCAGGCTGTTTAGTGTACCTACCCTAAAACAGGGAAGTGAACGTATTTATATATTTTACTTGTGTCTTCGTCAAAAAAAAACACGATTAACGATTACCGTGTAGAAGAAATGACACAATATATACCTACTTGACATGATTGACAACTGACAGAAAGAAAGTTACCAGTTATAATATATTTTAGTTCTGTTTCAGGACTTTTTTGCCAAGCATTAGTCCAAATGATAGTGGGGCTGATAGTCTGTTTGTTCATCTGTGTAGTGGCTGAACCGCACCCGTATCCCCGTCCCCGAGGCGGGCGCTGACTGCGTGGCGCTGGAGAGGATCTTCCACGACCGCCCAGTCTTCGTCGACCTGCCCTGTCTGGTGGAACGACCCTTCGTCTGCGAGAAAGGTAACCAGCCGGGCTAAAATGCTACAAAAATGTTTTTTGCCGTATGGTGATCGGTTGAGAATAACACCAACCCATTTCTTTCCGTGGGTGTCGTAAGAGGCGACTAAGGAAACACAAATGAGACCATTGCTCAAGTGTAAGTACCCATTAAATTCGAGGGTCCTGGGATCCCATCATCAGATAATGATTTGGTGACAATGGGACCACCTGGGAAGTATACTCTTTCAAACAAAAAAAAATTTTGGAAATTGGTCCACATTTGGCGGAGAAATCGGTGAACATAGGTAAATAAAAAAAACAAACAAAAAATAAGCAGTCGAACAAAGAACCTCTTCCTGTTTTGAAGTCGGTCAAAAAGTGCCTTTTTCTTAGCAAGGTTTTTAAAAATGCAACGATAATATAAAAAAAAACTGAATCTGGAAAATTCACCAGTGCATCCGCTATTTATGTGAATATTTACGACTTATAAAAACTAAATCTAGCACAGCACTCTTCGAGGATATACCGTATGTATACAGGGTGTAAAGGACAGCTTAGCATGTCTGAAGCTTGGTGCTTGAAAATCCAGTAATAACTTTACGATCGGTAAAATTATACCAGTAATATTTTTTTCACGGAAATGTCAAGTTAAGAAGTTTTTAACCCCCGACAAAAAAGAGGGGTGTTATAAGTTTGACGTGTTCATCTGTGTATCTGTATGCTTGTCTATCTGTCTCTGGCATCGTAGCTCCTAAAAGAAAGGACCAATTTCGATGCCGTTTTCAGCTTTCAAACAAAAAAAACTACATCGAAATTTGTGCATTTGTTTAAGTGCTACGACGTCACAGACTGACAAACAGATACACAGACACACAGGTCAAACTTTTATAACACCCCTCTCTTTTTCCGGGGATTAAAAAAATTTGAAGAATATTAATCTAGAAATAATTCAGATTAATACTCTGAATTCAGGGCTTAATTTATTGCTAATCTGTCCCTTACGTCCTGGTTAATAGAAGTATTATAAAAAATGCATTATCTGCATTCATTCCCCAGGTACCGGTGCTTGGCTGTATTACGATTTTATGTTTTTCAATAACGATTAGCCAGTTTTTACGATTTATGAATTAAAATTGAAATACGGCTCTGTATTAGTTTCATTCAAAGAATATCCAAATAAACATTGATCGAACAGGATTATGTGTTTGTATTATGTGTTGGTTTGACATAAAGTGTATTCTGTTCTATTTTAATATTGGTTTGGTTCAGCTTTTTGGTATGTATATAAAAATCATTTAAATATAAATATTGCAGTACTTCGATTTTCTTATTGTCTCTCGGCAAACTTCGTGTTTCGGAAATTATAACAAAACAACAACAAAGTATTTAATACTGAATAACAATAAAGTACGTAGAACTTTATAATAATCTACCTTCGGCTATCAAAAAAATTAAATCATTTATACGATTTAAATCTACAATAATACAATATATTGTGAAAGGTGGTATATCGTGTAATCGACTGGAAAGCTATCGAAATCAGGCTGTTTAGTGTACCTACCCTAAAAACAGGGAAGTGAACGTATTTATATATTTTACTTGTGTCTTCGTCTCGTGTAAGTGACAATGGTCTTTAATGAGAATAAAGTATCTTTAAACTGGAGATCAGAATTTGTAGGAGCATCGTAGCTTCTGCGATAGTTCGTCTGGACAATAGATATAATTCAGGAGTTATATCTATTGTCCAGGCGAACTACAGGGTCCTGTATTCCTATCGTGATCCAAACAGGCAGAGCGCTACTCTCAATCTTTCATTTTGCCCACTGCCAAGGTATGGAATGTTTTACCTGCAACTGCATTAAAAGCGGTGATAGCCCAGTTGGTAATGAGCCGGACTTGTAATCCAAAAGTCGCGGGTTCAAATCCTGGCGCGGGCCTGTACCACTAAATTCGTCTTTTCTGATTTATGTACAGATTTCTAATTATCACTTGCTCAGCGGTGAAGGAAAAACATCGTGAAGAAACCCGCTCGTCCAAGAAAATTCATTTTCGAAAGACGAGCGGTCCACCAACCCGCATTGGGCCATCGTGGTGGACTATGGCCTAAATCCCCTTCGTGTTTCGAAGGGAAGCCCGTGCCCCTCGGTGGGGACGTATATGGGCTGGTGAAAAAAAAACTGCATTTCTGTGCTCATATAACCCTAATCTTTAAAAAGTTGGAGTGAATAGGCTCTTCTGGGTGAGCTTGCTACATCGCAGGCTAGATTGCGGGCGAGTGCGAACGCCTATTTAACTTTTTTAATCTAATGATTGCCGAGGCTTCGACCATTCTTGCCAGCTTTATATTATTAGTCATCGTATTAATTTTATTTCGTCTAATTTAAAGCGATTGCTCAAGGATTGCTCTCCAAAATTAGTACAACTTGGTCACAGTTGGACACAATGCTTCCGCCAAAATAAAAATTTTCATGTTTCTTCTAAGGTCCGTATTGTAGAACGCGACTCAGACTCTGATCTATACTTGATTAGCAGTCGTATTTGACATTTTGATAGTGATAGAGATACAATCAATACTTTAGTATAGATCAAGACTTAAGTCTCCTTTTGTAATACGGCCTAAGAGTACCGTTCAGGGAACACTCCAGCATCAAGTGAGTTAAGTCGTCATGGACACCATAATGATCACACAATAGATTGACTCCTTTACGCATAAGATGGGCATTCCACTAATCATATATTTTTTTTTTTGCCGTGTGGTGATCGGCTTAGAATAACACCACCCCATTTCTTTCCGTGGGTGTCGTAAGAGGCGACTTAGGAAACACAAATGAGACCTGCCTCCTATTAATCCATCTCAGGCAACAACACCTCATTTTTTTATGAATCTGAGGTGTTGTCCTATGGTCTCATGCGGTGTGGTAGGCTCTGTAAAGGGCCGTCTGGTTCGCGACCACCCTCCTACCGAAGTCCGACGCCAAACAGCTTGCTGTGTTCCGTCGGTGCGTGGGATTACCGGTCCCTTATAGGCGTTTTCTGGGTTAACTCGCTCCATCGTCGACCTCATCTATGACCTTGGTCAAGATTGAGGTCAAGAGTTAACCCATCTTATAATATAAAAAAAAATGTTATAAAATGAATAAATAATATATTTATTTATTTATTTTATAACGGCTGCTTTGACTGGTGGCGCCACCGCTAACTGAATGTACAGTTGCCAAGTAATTTGCAACATAACGTTCTAGCGGTCTGTTGGTTGGGATGGCTGTCATTAAATGTATGAGATTTAGATATTTCTCAGTTTCACCACCACAGAGTACTTTATTAATACTGGAATACTGTTCGCGCTAAAAAAGTGGATTTAATCGCAATTGAAACGCAGCTGGGGGGCTACCACATATTATAAGCGAAGCTGATGCTGATTGAACGAATGGAATGATGTACATTGCTGTGTTTGGTTCATGTCGTTAATCAAGGTCCCTTTTAAAGAAGCAATCGAATACGTTCCTTCGTTTACCAAGCATCAGCTTCGCTTTGGTGGTAGCCTCCCAGCTGTGTTTCAATTGCGACTCAATCCACTTTTTTTAAAGCGTATGCCTCGCTGAACGGGTAAAATGATTACCAACCGTCACGAGAACCCATTGGTTAGTGAAATAGATGCCTGGAACATTTTTAATATTAAAACTAGGTTTATCATTTTATTGTTTTCCACAGAGGCGAGCAAGGAAGTAGCAGTGACAGAAATGAAGACAGCACGATGCAGGAGCGGCCTGTATAGACTGTACGACGGGAGTATGAACTGGCACCAGGCGGCGGCTTACTGCGTCATGCATAAAATGACGTGAGTCTCTTTTGGGAGTTCCAAGTGAGGTTATTGCCGTGTGGTGATCGTTTGAGAATAACACCTCCCCATATCTCTTTCTGTGGGTGTCGTAAGAGGCGACTAAGGAAACAAAAATTACAGAGACTTGCCTCTTATCAATCCATCCCAGGCAATTTGAGGAATTTGAGGTGGCGTCCTATGGTCTCATGGTAGGCTCTATAAAGGGCCGTCTGGTTCGCGACCACCCTCCTACCGAAGTCCGACGCCAAACAGCTTGCTGTGTTCCGTTGGTATGTAGGAATACCAGTGCGTGCCTTAATAGGCATTTTCTGGGTTAACTCGCTCCATCGTCGACCTCATCTACGATCTTGGTCAAGATTGAGGTCAAGAGTTAACCCTCTTATAGTATTAAAAAAAATAGTAATGAGGACTTAAGTCGCTGTTGATACACAAGCGACGTGGCGCGGCAGCGCGGCGATCAAAGCAACGTAAACTGAATCTTAATACCTAGCTACGGAGCTAAGGTTTTTTTGACGAAAATAGAAGTACGTAGAGGCATCTACCGCCTGAAGATGGAGCGACGGACGAAAAAACCTTTGCTCCGTAGAAATTAAGATTCATTTTACGTTGCTTTGATCGCCGCGCCACGCCACGTCGTGTCGCTTGTGTTTACAGGGCTCTTTCAATCTCTCGGGTGGTTAATTAAATTAAATTAAATCATTTATTTCAGGCTTTGCCTATAGTATACAATTAGAATTATACAAAACAAAATATAAAAACAAAATACATCAATCACATACAAAATCAAATACTTACATTTAAAAATAATTATAATTAATGTCAAATTTCAAATTGTCAATTTAAAAAAAAAATGTCAAAGAAGTATGTAAACAAAATAAAAACAATTTAAAATTACAGAAAATTTAAAAACAAAATCAGGTTATCAAAATTAGAAATATACTGATATCATTGTATGAAAGGGGATGCACTTTCATGTAACCGCATCCACCTTTTCACAAATGGTGAATCCCACCGCTCGGACAACACGCTCAGGATTCCGTTGGTACTAGCGCGCAGGCGAATAGAATAGAATAGAATAGAAAAATCTTTATTTTATAGGACATTCAGGATGTCACTTAAAACAAGTCAAGATTACAATGAAATACATAAAAACATACATTAAACGATTTAAATACATACATACGCATTCGTACCTCTGATCCTACTGACTCTACGCCTATTCGCAAAGGTGCAGTCTTCCTCAGAGGCTGCACCAACATTGACGAGTCAACATTGACGCGCTACGTTTCCGTATGACAGCGTGGAAGTCGTCAATGTGGGCCTCCGCGAACATGGCGGAGGCCCTACAGAACCTCGGCTTCTTTAACGGAATCCTGAGCGCGTCGTTATATTGTACGCGTAGTGCACTGTACGCCCGCTGTGTAAAGTTGGCCCACAGGCTACACGTATAAAAGTTCTGACAGTCATAGGCGTATAAAGGGGGGGGGGGTGTTCCGTGCCCACCCCAGTATGGTCTAGGGCCCACCCCAGAATGTTGGGCTACCAATTCGAAATTCTATGATTGACGCCAAAATACTGATAAATAACTTCACACAAAAATCATTTTATAATAAATAATTATCACAGCCGAGAAATCTACATAGGTACTTACTTATTATTACAGACTAGAATACAGTATTAGTTACATTTGAATACACAGCTTATTAAGCTAGAGTACATGTAATTTTCGCCAGGCCCCCCCTAGATAATTAACCCTAGATACGCCAATGCTGACAGTAAGCTCTAAAGAGCGTTAATTTGACTTGTGTCGTGCAGCGTGCGAACCTGCGAGCCACCATATTGCAGCGGATGGACAGGACAGTGCCCTACGTTCTCTATCAATATCCTCGCAATCAGATAGGTCGTCGGTGACCCAGTGGCCAGTTAACAAGTCCATGAACATTTTTTTTCGTATTTTGACCTATGTTCCTTGAGGAAGTTGTTCAGTTTCATGGACTGATTAACCACCCGAGAGGTTGAAAGAGAGATACCTAAAGCCATGTATAAATAGCGCCAGCCCGCACCAGCATTGAACCCGCAACCTTTTGGTTACAAGTCTGGCTCATTACCAAGTGGGTTATCACCGCGCAGAATAATATACGTATTAATAATTTCCACGGGAACGAAATACCGGGCGAATGGTAGTTTATGTACGGATGGCCGCAAATCAGGTTACCACACGCGTGCACTCTGTACTGTTGTGATAAGAGTGGTTTTTCAATAAATGGAGTAAACTGATGCACTGGCCTCTATACAATAAATGGTTGGAATTTTATGAGTAATAATACTGGCTTTTGGTAGGTATTCATTCATTTATTCATTGTTACAGGTTGGCAAACATTGGCTCCATGAGGTGTCTCAAGAAATTAGGCATGCTCATGTTGAAAACTAGACCCAGTAAGTAAACGTAGAGTGTGCCAGCTGCCGACTCTTCCCAGGCATATTGTAAGAGTCAATGTGGGACGTGAAGGTTTGCTGTCGCGAAGGCCAAAGGCTGACAACTTAACACTATTCTGATGTTTTATCAAATAACCATTAAAATAATTATTAACTGTGGTGGTTCTAATAACATATGATGCTAGGTCTACCCTGATAAAAAATTTAGGCGTCATCACGCCTAATATAAACAAACGCTACACACTCAAAGGCCCACACTAAGGTTTTCCCTTGTGTCGTGGGTCCCTCGGAACACACATAAAGACAAACACAAACACCCATGACCCGAGAACAAACGTCTGCTTTTCACACAAATGTTTGCCCCGACTGGGGATCGAACCCAGGACCCGCCGATCAAGAGGCAGCGTCACTCGACCAAACCGGCCGTATGAATGTTAATAATAAATATTGTAATGCTATAGCGACTTTGGATTGATGTTGTCGCGATGTTACGCTCTTATGTAAGTAAGGAAACCTTTATTCATAAGTTTGCCTACAACATTTGTGTTAGAAATAGTAAAAAGAAAAAACTGTCACGTATTATAACGCCTCGATCCCCTAGGGGTCTGGACAGTGAGTCCTATCGGCACTTTTCTGAATTTTCTTATGTTTCCGCATACTATGTAAGTGAAAAAGTAGCTCATGTAATTTTTCAAGCGCTTTGAATACAAAGGATGCAAATCTTATCAATCCTTTGCTTTTAAAACATACCTCTATTTGTTTTGAATCTGATGTGTCGTCCTATGATCCCACGCGGTGTGGTAGGCTCTGTAAAGGGCCGTCAGGTTCGCGACCATCCTCCTACCGAAGTCCGACGCCAAACAGCTTGCTGTGTTCCGTCAGTGCGTAGGAGTACCGTGCCTTAATGGCATTTTGTCTAGACCTTGGTCAAGATCGAGGTCAAGATTTAATCCAACTCATAATTTAAAAAAAAATACTCCAGGAATATAGGAACGTCAGGTGAATACTTAAGAACCCAAGCCCCGTCGATCAAGAGGGAGCGCGCCACAACCACTCAGCTATCAACCGATTCGATCGAGTGGTAGTGGCGTTGCCTTTTGATTAGTGGTTCCAAACCTTTCGACGCTGGGTCCTGGGTTCTGGATTCACCTGCTGTTCTAGCATACGCAATGAGACCTCTCTCATGAGAGTATTGACTTCCGAATCAATACTAAGAAAGTAGACACTATTATGATTTAAAGAAGTTTTCATTTCTCTTGTGTTTTGATTTGAACGTACGTTCTATCATCTGTTAACGTATGATCAACGTATTTTGCATTCAAAAGAAATGCAACCGTACAATCATATATTTAAGGTTATGTTTTGCTTGGCAATCAACTGTCATGATAGTGAAGTCTAATTGCTTAAATGTTATTAGCTGGAGTGGTCATTCCCGATGCTGTGGCAACGAGTGTATAATTCGTACGAGTTAGTTGAGGCCTGGACCGAAGACGTCACCTTCAATGTACGGTGTGCAAAATGATAAAATATCGAAGAAGATATACAAAGATATAGTATCTGTTTTACGAATACGTGTCTCGACTCTCTTTAGATATTTTATCATTCCGCACACCGTACACAGAAGAAGACGTCGTCGGCCCAGCAGCTCGAGCACGATGGCGACAAACTCGCGCGGGGTCCACACGGCTGACGCTGAAACTTCACTTTGATTGCGCGTGGGCCCCGCGCAAACGCTTGCTCGCCCTCTGGCGTTGTCAATGTTGACAAATTGACATAGGGCCGCACCATCGTACTCGAGCTGGTCTCAAGTTAACTCGTACGGGTTAAATGTTTATTTACCTCCATATTGCACAGGTATGGAGAATGCGTGGATCGGGGCGCGGGGGGAAGCGGGGAGGTGGTGGTGGGTGGACACTGGAGCCAGTATCTTCGAGACACCCGTCTTAAGTGACGTCACTGGAGAACTATGGCCGCCATTGAGGTATGCATTATTTTTTTATGATATTGGTGAAGACTAGCTTTAGCCCTTGACTTCGTCTGCGTGGAATAGATACTTCAGGCAGTATTAATTTTTTTATGATACATTTTTATCCCCTATTTCATCTACGCACAGATCCGCCTGCCCGCTTCTTCAATCGGACGTCCAGATGCACTGCGGGGTATCACACTTATGTTGTCGAAATCCCATGGATTCGCACTGAGCGCTTTTAATTATCTTTTATATTGCGCAGTGCCAAGGAATAGAATTCCCTGTCTGTGTCTATATTTCCGGGCTCATATAACCCAAATCTGTTTAAAGTTCGAGTGAATAGGCGTTTTTTGGGTGAGCTTTCTACATCCTCGACCGCATCTTCACTCTTGTGCTAGATTATGGTCAAGAGCGTACCCCTTGTTAATAAAAAAAAAAAAAAAACGCTTCAACATACATTTTTTTATTTCTTATCAAGTGCCTAAATACAAAGTTTCATGGTTTTATCTTCGACAATGACCAACTTCCATACAAACTTTCATCCCCTATTTCAACCCCTCAAGCATTTTTTTCGCGATAAAAGGTAGCCTATGTTCTTTCCCAAGCTCTAGTAGGTATATTTCTTTACCAAATTTCATCAAAATCTGTAATCTGTTGTAGACCCCGGGACTCATGATATGAGTCAGTTTTTTCGGCTCAGCAAGTATGTGTCTAATAGCTGTTTGACTTATCTATTAAAACCCAAAAAAATGTTGAAGAATTTTACATGCAATCTTGGTGAAAGGTGATTCTTGATCTTGGTGATTCTACTTCAGTTTCCCCTTT
Source organism: Aproaerema taeniolella (assembly GCA_949987775.1). Taxonomy (NCBI): domain Eukaryota; kingdom Metazoa; phylum Arthropoda; class Insecta; order Lepidoptera; family Gelechiidae; genus Aproaerema; species Aproaerema taeniolella. Next base: position 8,763,340 of record OX465266.1, read on the forward strand.
AAGTTTCGCTAGCTAATATAATAACACCTTCTTCAATATATCCACAGAGACCGCACTTCCCTGAAGTCTAACGGCTGCATGCAGCTGGATCGGCATTCGACGCATGCGCCTGTGTTCTTGGAGTCCCGCTGCGAGAGGAAGATGCAGTTCATCTGCTACGAAGGTAAGGCACTGTTCATGTTACGAAGGTTCAGTTCGTGTTACGAATGTACACTTCGTGTTACGATGGTAATGTGCTTTTCATGTTACGAAGGTAATTAATGTGATGTTTATGTTACGAAGATAAGGTGCCGCTCATGTTACGGAGGTGCAGTTTATCTGCTGCAAAGTAAATACAGGTGCGGTCAGAAAAAGGTTAAGCATCATCTTGGCAGAAAAAGGTTTTGCCTCTAATGCTTAAGGAATAAGAACGAACGGTATTAAGCTCAAAGTGCTACGCTCGACGTACTTTTTGTGTCCGTCTGTTGGCTGTAAATCTTACTTCGGCGGTACTTAAGCACGTTTCATACGCAAGAAAATGAAAGCTTTCATTGATAAGTTAACATTAATTTTTATTTTAAAAGTTATAGATAGGTACCTATTGGATATTTTTATCGTCTAAACCTCCTTAGTTCTATGCAGATGGTGCTATTAATAAACTATTACATACATAATTAACATATAGCTCTTTCAACAGCTGCGCCGCAACTAAGGGCGGTCACAACGCCACCTGGCGACGACACATATTTCTATATTTTGGTCCGCAAGTTGCTACCTTGGACTGAAGCTTATGAAAACTGTTTGAAGATGAAGGGAACCCTCGGCTCCTTGGACACCAACGAATTATTAATACAGCTTTTGCTTGTTATGGGCGAAAATAGGGAAGCACGTGAGTATTTGTATCTTTTTGTGCGAATACCGCGACATCTTTTGTGCATTTTGTAACTAATTTGCCTCTCAAAGTTGCCGCTAGATGTCACTAAAATACGCCATCTAGCGGCGAGTAGGAGTACAGTAACAAACCTTAGTAAACTAAAGAATTCTGGCAACGGAAGATAGATGTCGCTGTAAATTTAATCTCTGTAACCCACCGATAGGTGGCGTCTTGAGCAAAATTGTAATAATTCCGTGATAATGATGATTATGTCAATGTTCATTTATACAGGGCTTTAGGCTTCGATCAACTATCGCTTTAGGTAATCTCTTTCAACCTCTCGGGTGGTTAATGAGTCCATGAAACTGAACAAATTCCCCAAGGAACATAGGTCAAAATAAGAAAAAAATTTTTTGATCTCCCATACAAAATTCGCTATATGCTGATGAAGTTTGTATGGGACCTCAAATTTTTTTTTTCGTATTTTGATCTATGTTCCTTGGGGAAGTTGTTCAGTTTCATGGACTGATTAAGCACCCGAGAGGTTGAAAGAGATTTACGTACCTAAAGCCCTGTATAAACGTATTTTTTTTCAGCTATATCAAACATTTGGGTCTCTGGAGTTTTAAATTCAACGAGAGATCCCGCAACGGACGCAATAACCAATACCTGGTTTAATCCAGCCACCAAAAAGAAAATTCTTGATTTGAAAAGCGATTCTGCGTCCGGATCTGGTTTTGTAAGTACCGGAATAAATTATTTTTACGGTGAATCCGCCAACTAATCTGAACGACATATCCAGGGAAAATTCTTAGGTCTAAATTAAAACATGTTACGATAAGCAGAATAGGTTATTCGCACTCAAAGCCCACTCTAAGGTTTTCCCTTATGTCGTGGGGCCTTTGGAACGTATAACAACAGACAAACACCCATGACCTCGCAGGTCAGTTGATATAAGAACTTATGGATGCCTTGATCCGATACCTTAATCCGATACGGCTACCACAGCAGCAGTGATTCAAAACCACTTGATGCCGCGTTCGACTTAAATTCTATCGGCTTAAATCTACTTGCCTAGTTTCTATTCTAATCCCCACTTGTAACCCAGATTCCTCCGTGGCTGGACGAGGAGCCGGCGATGGACAGTCCATGTTTGAACCTGGATCGACAGGACCACCTCAAGGGCCTGGTCTACGGGCTGCCCTGCGACGTCCCGCAGTTCTCCATCTGCATGATCGGTGAGTGACGTCACTATAACCCTTACAAAAGGGCTATTGTAATACCGCGGGCCTGGGATTAAAGACTACCCCAATATAGCCTTGGATCTCGAATTGTTTCGAGACGGGGCAAAAACTTAAAAATATATTTTAAGTTTTTGCGGCCGGTTGTTACATTTACCATCATATCAGTATTTCACTGATGAACATAGGCCTCCCGGAAAGACCGCCACTGATCTAGCGCTGTTCTTTCTGTGTTTTCTATTTTTCTCAGTGCTCAAAGTCGCGTTAACGTTGAGTAACGTTTATTTGTTTGCCAAGTTTGATTTGCCGCCTGGCAGGGCAATCGCGCTAAAAAAAGTGCATTGAATCGCAATTGAAACGTATAGCTGGGCTACCATGCTGATTGAACGAATGGAATGATGTACATTGCTATGTTTGGTTCATGTCGTTAATCAAGGTCTCCTTATGAAGAAGCAATCGACAACGTTCCATTCGTTTACCCAGCATCAGCTTCGCTTAGGTGATAGCCCCCCAGCTACGTTTCAATTGCGATTCAATCCACTTTTTTTAGCGCGATTGCCCTGCGGGGCATGGGCCCCGGCTTATTATACATTTTATTATTTTACAATTTCAGAATATGTTAAATTAGCTGTCAAGAAGGCGTACTATTGATATTAGTTGTAATTTATTTTTAAGATTAGTTTTTTCAGTATTAAGATTATTATTATAAGTTTCTTGCCTTTAATAAATGTTATTGCATAAAAATAGTAATTATTTTTAATTACAGTCCCCTTTTACACACTTTTTAGTATCAAGATTGCAACTCAAAATATTAAAATAAATTTAAACGATAGCAATTGACGTTGGAAGACTATAATAAACCCGATAGCTGATAAGTGTGTAGCGAAAACAGAGTTTATAGTTCATTATAGTTTATCCCGCATTACTCACTCACAATGAGTCTCTATGACTCGAGACTTGGTTTGAAAGCGGTCTTGTATGAGTAGTAATTGATTTTGGTTTTCCTTGCAGTGACCATAGATCTAGGTGTAATTGGTCCATTATGTTAAGCAATAAACTAGTACTTTTTTCTGAGACTTTGGGAATGTAATTACAACATTCTGGGAAAAATCTGTCGGTCCAAAATAGGTAGTAACTATAGTATATTGAAAACAAACAAGTCTCGTTATCTTTATTATTTCCTAGAAGTGAAGTTGACTTCGTGAACTTATTGCTGAGAAGTTTAGTACTTGCTAAATCAAGAAACATTTATAGGTAGTAACAATAGTATTATGAAAACAAACAAGTCTTATCTTTGTCATTTTTTAGAAGTGAAGTTGACCTTATGAATTTGTTACTGAGAAGTTTAGAATCTGTTAAATCAAGGACACATACGTCAACAGACTTTCGATAACCGACTTATCGCTCAAAAATTTACTGAATTCGTTAGTTTAAAACTAAAATTATTTTATTTCATAATTAGCTGTAAAGTCACAATACCTACACGGGAAAATTGTTCCCACGTAAAGTGTTGCGGTTGATAAGGAACATTTTGTATGCCTATATACCCATGCACAAAAGTTGACGAAATTCCCTGCTTTTATGAGTTCATCGGGTTTGTATTCTCCTTACTTACTGTGCTGTTGTTTTTTTTAATACCTCCTCTATTGAACATATGGTTGTGTCTTAGTACTGGGCCCCATCTGTTCACAATTTTATAACCTAACCTACTATCCTAATTTCATGCTGGGTGTGGTCATGCTGGTGATTAGTTTCGTGAAATTGTTATTGTACTAGGTAAATTCTGATATCGCGGGAGATTAAAATTTCACTAGTGTAATTGAAGTATTACGGTTTTTACAATTTTCCGGTAGCTATAAGTGTCACGAATCGTTATTAATATTTTTTTATCATTATTAATATCTAATTATTTCTGTATAAACAGATCGTCGTCTAACGATGGCGTCTCAGACCGCGGACACCACCACGCCAACCATGAGTTTGTACTCTGTGACCACGCAAGAACCATCTAGGTAAGGATCTTAGATCAATTAATTAGAAACCTTTATCAATTAATCATAATACAAGGTGTAAGGGAACCGCTTCCGAATACTGAAAGTACACGCTCAGTTAATGGTTTTGAGTAACTTTCTCAAATAAACTTTTCTAGGAAATGAAAAAAAAAACAACGGCCCCATACAAAAAAGTCATTTAATCGGACAGCTTGTATGGAGAAGTCCAAATTTTTTTTCGTTTCCTGGAAAAGTTTCTTTGAGAAAGTTACTCAAAACCATTAACTGAGCATGTACTTTCAGTATTCGGAAGCGGTCCCCTTACACCTTGTATTTATTGTTTTGGACATCACAACAAAAAAACCAACAAAAAACCGAAAACAATAACATAACAATAACGGTTCCATATTTACTGCCGTACTCAGAGACGTCAATTAAAGTTAAGAAGTAATTAAATGTCATGCTATCCTTGTTTATACCAACAAGAGTGAAAGAGACCACTCCACATCAGAGTTTAATAGTACTTAACTTTAATTGACGTCTCTGAGTACGGCAGTTACTCGCATAAAATTGATAGCCCATTATATATTTTTTTTGTAAAGCCATAATTGTTTACTAGCGAATTTTAATTTTCAATGTGTCTATCTGTCTATTTCTGCAGAACAATCTTACATACGCTCACGCCTGTAATCCCATACGGGGTAGGCAGAGCAAGACTGTTTCAGAACCACTTTGACATAAAATCAGAGTTTTAATATGATGTAAATGGTGGGAGGTTGTCAGCCTTTCGTCCACTATACAGCACGTCCTCACGTCCCACTAACTGACTAACAGTATACCTGGGAAGAGTAGGTAGCTGACACATTCTATGATCAATTTTCCAAATCAGGATTAATCGCCTGCCTCGCTATGTTAATTATTTTAATAACACTTTAATAACGTTAACCCCTCGTCTCCCGCAGTGTCCGAAGAATTCAAACAACAAAGCAGATAACGTCAGCAGCCACAGAACCCACCGACTCTGATAAACTGGCGGTTATCAAGAATGCAAGCACCCTTCCAACACACCCTGAATTGAATTCTACCATTAATTCTATTTAAAACAATTAAATCGTCGTCGTTAAGAACCCAAACCCTACCACCGAAGTGAAGTCGATGCTGGGTGAACGAATATGTTATCGATTGCTTTTTCATAAAGAGATCTTAATTAACGACATGAACCAAAAACACGGCAATGTACATCATTCTATTCTTTCAACAAAACATGGACTTCGGTTAGGTTCCTAACCCCCGGGACCAAAAAGGGTCTCGGGGGGTTAGGATCCTTTTTGAAAAGGTTCAGTTGATTACAATATTGTTAAATATCAAACTAGATATCATCTGTAATTAATAATCCTCCGATTTTTGAATAATATTATTTTTATATATTTTTATGGTGCTACATACATACCAACAACAACACATTCGTTCTCTGGTGCAGCGACCCAAATAGATGAGATATATTTTTATATAAAAAAATAAAGTGAAACAGCGCTCTATAGAAAAGAGGAATAGCACTACAATCTCACAAATATCTAGTTTCAACAATTACTTCTATGAGGTGGCAGATAGTAGTACCCCAATTACTTTTTGGCGGCAACAACGCATTCAAAATGTAAATATTTTAAATTGTGGTTCCACTACTCACCGCCAGAGGCGCTTATATAAATAAAATCGCTACTTTTAGGTACACAAGTGAACAAAATTTGAATTAACCTGAGAGCTTTTTAAATTTATCTCAAATTGATCTTACATTGCCTTGCCTCTGTTCTGCATACTGATTTTTTATCTGAGATGTAAAAGATAGTAGGTACCTAATTGATGCAATGTCGTTTAATTTAAATTGATACTATCGATCGGAAATTACATTAAAGTAGTTGGGTTTAATAATTTTAATTAAGTACTGTGATTTTGCCAGAATGGGGAGTAATGTTCCCTACTGTTATGTTCTGTAATAAATAAACATTTTGTATAGTTTTGATTGTTAATAAATTGATTATGAAACTGAGTTTTGTTCTTTCTATGCCTAAGCTTCAGAGTAACACCCATATTGTTAGCTCGAGATTTCCTCGACTCCACTTAACCTCTGTCAAGGATTTTGACGTTTTTATTTGACACGAGGATGAATTGAATAACTAATTGTCAAAGTTAAGGTACCTCGCGACCTACCTTTAGATTTCCTCACCGCTTTATTCGATGCTTGAGCTTGTCGTAGGCTACTTTTTCATATGAAAAATGAATTATTTTGAAGATTTCGTGGATTATCTTTATCATAATATATCGTTAAAGATTATTAATATCGAATAAAGATTTACGCTAGCTAGTGCCATCTATCGTCGAGTAGCTGTATGCCACGTTCAAGGAATCTTGAGGTGACAACTATAATACCAAATTCGAAGTCGTTTCGAGGATTTCCTTAGCTGAAGTTGAGTGGAGGAAGTTTCGAGTTAACTTCTTAGAATACGGGTGTAAGTGCTTAAAACAAAGTAACAAGCTAGACAATGGGTTGACCTGTTTCAATAATGATAATATTTTTGCATATATATTTGTAGGCTATTTTTCCGTACTAATAAAGTCATAGCCAGAGAGCTAGTTACCATTAAATCTTCTTATCATGTAGGTATAGCCAAGTTTGTGGCAAACTTAACTAACCTTGATGTCAGAGTTTTTAAACCGCCAAGTGGGCTCCGACTTGGTTCTACTGTAGTCAATCGGTAACAGCTAGGACCGACAGCTTAAGTTGCCCTCTGAAGTACGGAAAACATTAAATTAAAGCCTTTCTGTATTCTAAGAAAAAAATTTACGATAGATTAAAATTTTTCTAGCATTCCCATGTAGGTAATGTAGGCATCACATTTAAATGAAGTCCAATTTAATTTTTTTACTTTTTTACTATAACAAACTTAAAATAACATAACTAATCATCATTTCATCTTATGTAATGTTTCAATCCATTCCGTGTTGACTTTGTTCAATTGTGTTACATTCTCATTGACCGTAGTGAGGTTTTTCTTAAAAGCTCTTATGTTCCTCAGAAATGATGTTAAACTTCTGTTCATTGCTCTTACTGATTCCAACTCTTGCATTAGGTCAGAGACTAGTTTCTGAAATAATAGGTAGGTATTTGAGTGTATGGTGTTTAATAAAAATAAAAATAAGTCTAAGGGCGTCGTGAAAGTTTTCAAAAAATCCTTTTACTGACAAAGCCTGATGTGGATACGTTTTTGTATCTTTTTTTGCTTTTCTTTAATAAATAACTATTAATAATTATATGATACGTGTGGACTCTTGAATATTAGCAGGAAAAATAGCAAAGACTTTGATTGACCTAAATAAGCAGAAAAGCTTGCACAGCACTTACCTCTCGATGTGCCTCATTCTTCGATGATGTGATTGAGGCATTAGACATTTTCTTAGTTGTTAAATTAGTTCAATTTTATTTTATTTTGAGAAAAACAATAATTCGTGTAGCAAGCGGCCGTTTGTTTTGATTTTAAGGTTTTTTCGTTTCATTGTCGTTCCTACTTTCAAAATCAACATGGAGCACATTCATTTCCACAGTTAGAAAAAAAATTAAGTTGAATGTAAAGGTAAAATCACGAAAAAGAAGCTTTGAAAAATATTTTTCAGTAATTTTATTAAATATTTGTGGTGGAGCAGTTTTGAAAAAAATATTTTCATCACCATGAACTGAACAGAAGACAACTTTTTCAGATTTTTGCGTTTTGTTTAGTTTTTTTTTTTTACTTTTGTCGATTTGTAATACAAGCATGTCATTACACTAATGTATTTATTTATAGAAACTGGCTTGATTAATTTTTGAATATTATTTCAAGATACCATAAAATTACTAGTCCCTTGGTAAAATTATTGACCTTCGCTTTCCTTTCAAAACGCATGCGCAGATTGATTTAAGCGACATCTGCAGAAAAATAGGGATATCAGAAAAAGTAACGCCGCCATTTTGACATTTGTTTGGCTTTGTGTTCCTCAATTTATGTGATCATGTAATTAATAGCAAAAAAGCGTGATTTGTTTATATTTCCGCATTTAAATTGTTCGCTAGTGTTACGGAAGAAAATTAACTGATGCATCATAGTGAATTGCGTTTATTTAGCAGCGCAAAAATCAATAAAGTGGTCGTGCCGCTTTTTCTTTTCGCAATGCATATTTTATAGTTAATTTAGTAGTTTTCAGCTAAAATTTATGTTGTTTCGTGAAAACATTATTTGGTGTATGTTTTGGACATGAGTTTGTGATGAATTTGTTTAAAAGTATGGTAAAAAGTGTTGTTATAAAAAGGCGCGAACACTTTTTTGCCGCGCTGTATATTTTGGGACAAAAATAAAACAGAAAGTAATGTAACAAAGGCGTGAGGAACGCGCGCTATGTTTATTAGACTATTGTAGTGTTGTTTGTGAATTTTTGTGTAAATATAACTTATCTCATGTGTGATACAAAATAACTTTCTAATTTCTGTATTGGGTCTATGTAAGTATTGGTTGTCTACTTTAAATTTTCATATATTTACAACTCGACCAAGCTAAGTTTGCATTTTTTTATTTTTTGCATTTTTTATCACAAATTAAAGATACTTATCTAACGTATATAATTACCAACGTACATATATAAAATAATAGCTTGATCGAGTAGTACTCATGTTAAAAAATGAAAAAAATATAAAATCAATGCGAGGTGCAAACTTAGCTTGGCCGAGTAGTAGTTAGTATTTCTGTACCTAAACAATTTTTAAAGATTTTTCAAAATCTTCTTAAAACTTCTACTTTGAAATTTTTTAAAGACCTACATTGTTTTAGGATATCTCCTGACCCCTGCGATGCGGTTAAGGAGTAGAAAGAGGGAGCGACCGCTCTCGGGCAAGAGGAACTCTCAAAAAATCGCTAATTTACGAAAACCCATTCAAAAACCACTGAAGTCTTCCAATGTAACTTGGAAGAAGATATTGAAACGGGATAATGCTAAAAATGGCATACCGGCTGACAACAGCTACGTAACCCGGTCAAAGAATATAAAAACTCGGCCCGTCAGAACTCTCAGGATCATGGAGAAGCCCGTAGATACTCCGCACAAATCTAAGATTAAGCACAAAGAAGACTCCCGTACGAAAAAGCCAATATTTCAGACTGTTGTACGTTCCTCAAACAAGGAAGCTGTCTCTTCATCAACTGGTGTGAAGCCTAAAGTAACCCAGAATGATAAAGTAACCACCACTAAGTCCAAATTAAAGGATACAAGGACCACTAAAAGTGTACAGTTACGTCACAGTTCTCTAAACAGAGAACTGCGAAAGACAGAATCAATGTCTACTGCCATGAGTTCACCAAGAAAAACTAGACGTATGGACAAAACAGATAAATCCGCATCATTAAACAGCTCTCCTATACGTAAAGTCCGTCAGATGGGTATACCTGCCCCAAAGCTTACTAAAACTGCTGTAAGTTCTACTGATGAAAGTCCTAAGAAGAAAACTAAGGTTAAAGCTGCCATTGTGCCTGAAACTTCTAATTGGAGCAGTGAAGACAATGATGTAACTATGTATGAACCGCACACAACTACACTACTAGATTTCCCTGCTTCCAAAAGTGAGGAGTCTGACTCAGATGGTCAAGTTGAATCGTCAGAACTATGTCTTCCAAATGATTGCCTTAACGATTTTATGGCAATCGCTGAGTGTGCACGCTTAATTCATGATAACATTGCAACCGAAGATGAGGATATAAACTTCCTAGCTGATAAAGCAGCCAGAGTGATGACAACAGATAGAGAGCAGAAGACGTCTCGAAAGAATTCTATTGAGAAGAGACTGAACAAGCGGAGGAAGTCTAGCAATGATTTGGAAATGTATCAGCCAACATCTACTACTGATGACTTGGATAGTTGCACTGATTTTCTGGCTTCAGCTGAGAAATATGTTCAGGTAAAAAGAACATTATCTATCTATGTTTTTTACAAGGTTGGGCTTAAAAAAGGCAAAAAAGTACTCTCAAAAGCAGGTCATGCTCTTAGGCATGATGCTATTTTCCCTTCTACAGTCCCAATTTCAAAGTGGCAACTTCGACATGTATTAAACTATCCAGTATAATTCATAAAAGTGGAATCAGCATGATAGCAGAACAATTAAAAGCACTTTATGTTTATGTCATACTTCAATTGTTGAAATTTAAAATCATTCTTATTATTTTATTTTTTTTGTTAAATTTATCCCTTTCGGGAAAGGCAAAGGAAACTATGTCCATACAGCCATGTCTTCAGTGAAAAATCTTATTTCTTCAACTTAACCTAAGCCCTAAGCTCCTCATGTTCTGCGTAAAACTGGATAGCGTCTGTTTTACGAAAACTGGCGGCGAGAAGCACAACCGCGAGGATCTTTGTCGGTACCAAACGGAGCAGAAACACTGTTATCACTTGAATTTTTCATCACTACACGATTTTTAGTCAATTTACTGCATAATGCTATATCACTATTACACATTAAACAACTTTTTCACGCCGAAAACGAAAATTCAATTGACAAAGCAACCGCTCACGCCGAGTTCCCGCCAAAGACCTCTCATTCTTATTATAACTGACATATAACTGATATATAGGTTCAGCTAGTAAATCATAGATTGTAGCAAAGTTTTGACCAAACATGTTTGATATTACCATCAACACAAACGAAAAAGAAGGTTCTACATCCATATTATAAACAAAAACTACTAACTATACAACTGTCTCTTTCTAGCCGGACTTTGTCACTATGCTAGAGCAGGATGGCTATGTCCGTGACTCAGAGTGCGAAATATCGTCTACTTGCGGTGAAGCAGGCACTGCTATTGAGAGTCTTGAGGCCTTATCTGCCAGAGGACCTACTTCTGGCTTCCTGGCTGAGATTAGCCAGAGTCTAGCTGCTGAGGGACATTCATGGGTAAGTTTTTACATAAGACAGATGAACAATTAACTAAGCTGTAGTGAACGGTGCTGGTTGCACAGTTTATAATACCGCAATATATACTGTATATTATAAAAATGTACTGTGCTATTGTTTGTTTACACAAATAAATAAAATAAAAACTGAGAGACACACATAAAAATAGAGCAAATACAAAAGTCACAGCTATAACCCACCATCAACATTAAAACAGAAATAATATTATAATTATGTTCAAAAAGAAAGAAAAAATGTTTTAAATTGAAGTTAAATTAAAAGCTATTTTTTACACCTTAAAATAATCTTATGAAGAAAGCTAGTGGAAAACTTGAGAAGAGTTATTAAAGTGACAAAATTTCTGTTACCTACTTTGTCATTAATTGGTTTATCTCTACTTTCACAGAATCCAGACATGGCAGCTGATGAAACTTCTCTAGTGTGCCACGATGAGCAGACTTCTGAGATTGAGGTGAGTTGTCTTATATGGCTGTATTACAGAAGGAGGCTCAAGTCTTGATCGATACTTAAATATTGATTGTCTCTTTTTCTCACTATTAAAATGATAAAGACGACTGCTACTTAAGTATAGATCAGAGTCTGAGTCGCGTTCTGTAATATCGATCATAAAGCTGTAACCATAACACAATTAAGGGATATCCACAAATAATTTTTGGGAAATAAAAATGTTCAAAACGAATGGGGCTTGAACCCATGACGATAGCTCAGTTGGTCAAAGCACCAGGAGATCTAATCCTGGGATCGTGGGGTTAATTTTATAACTGTTGTTGGGTTTGCAGAATTATATTTTTATAATTTGTAACTAAAAAAATCTATATTATGTTGCAGGAGGAAGCCGCAGTAATTTCGTGCAGTCGAGCGGATGTGGAACAGATCTCCTCCTGGGTAGACGCCTTCGACCCATACCTGTTCATCAAGCAGGTATTTACACACGGCAGTACATCTGGCTGTACATGTTTTTTTTATTAACTAGGAGTGGGCTCTTGACCACAATCTAGCATAAGGGCGAAGATGCGGTCGAGGATGTAGCAAGCTCACCCAGAAGAAGCCTATTCATTCGAAGTTTAATGAGATTCGGGTTATATGAGCCCGGAAATACAGACAGGCAGAGAATTCCATTTCTTGGCAGTGCGCAAAATAAAAGATGATGAAAATCGCTTATACGTCGCTCTTATTTTGTTCGTGATAGCATCAGCTTTTGTAGTGCAAATGGGTTACCCGTTGTCTGTACTTCACACAACCAAATACATAGTAAAAATCTGGATAGGGTTCATAATTAATATGAAGTTGCAGAACTTGTACTTTTTATTTTACTTGACTTCTTTGTTTTAAGAACAATTCTTACAAAAATTTCCTCTCCAAGAGGGTAGTAAGATAGTGGAGTAAGTCGCCTGTGGAATATACCTAGTTATAGTATTCAAAGAAACAAAACAATAAAAAATAGCATTTCTAGATTTTACAGAAACATTTGATTGGGTTGATATCCACTCATTACATTATTAGAAGTTAAGAAACTATCATTATGATTGAGAGGACCTTCCACTTAGCGTTCCGATTCCTAATTCAAATCAAAGTGATTGCATTATTAGTTTCGACTGTACAAGATATAGCGGAGATCCTTAATTATAGGAGTTCCACAAGGATCAATTCTTGGACGATTGTTATTCGTCATACACATAAGTTTTTTTATAAAAAAACAGTAAGTTTAAAAATGGTATTCAATCGTCTTTTTTCACGTCCGCTTTCTTGCATTTTAAAATGGATGTCAATTTCGTGATCAGAATCCCAAAACCTATTAACCGACACCCATGTCCGTCTTTTCAAGAAAGAGCATTATAGCAATCTCGGATCTCTGTTTATCTTCTTTTAAATGTATTCGTACGGACGGCCGCAACTCAAGTTACCACACGCTCGCACTCTGTGTCGTTGTGATAAGAGCGGTTTTGCAATGAAAATGGAGTAACCTGACGCGCCGGCCTCTGTACATTGGATATAGTAAAACGTTGTGTTGCCGCCAGCTGCCGCCGCTGGAGAGCGTGTGCGCGGGCGGGCTGCGCGCGCGCTGCCCCGCGCTACCGCTCAAGACGCGCACCAGTCCCGACTTCAGCCTCGTACGTATACTACACACATTTATTATTTATTACTAGCTATGGGACTTCGTTCCCGTGAGAATTTGGGATAATTAGAGGCCCGTGCCCCAGCAGTGGGGACATATATGGGCTGATGAAGATGAAGATGTAGCCTATGGTCATCAGGGATAATGTAGGATTCTAACGGTGAAATATTTTTTCAAATTGGTCCAGTATTTTCGGAGCTTATTCGATGCAAACGATCGATCAAATCTTTCCTCTTTATAATATTAGTAAAGATAGATTACTAACTAGCTGATCCGCCGAATTTCGTAACGCCTTAGAATTAATTTCTCGCAATTTTTCTAAATTTTCTCAGCTTCCCTAAACTTTAACTTTAATTTCAAGACAAAAATTAGCCAAATTGGTCCAACCATTCTCGAGTTTTAGCGAGACAAACGAACAGCAATTCATTTTTATTACAGAAAATATAATAAAATAGAAATAATTGATTGCTTCCAGGAAATACACATAAATATAGTTACAAATAACTTGCAAACAAAAAGAAAAAATGAAACCAAAATGTATTTGTTAAATACCAATTTAACAAGCCGTTCTTTTTTATTTATCTACACCTTTAAGGGAACCTTCATGTAAATATCAGTATTAGCTTCTAGGTCCAAAGGTTTGGGCTGGGGGTCGATGAGTAAGAGTCAGACGTCTGTGGTGTTTGTTATTAATATTATTGTTTCCTCGTATTATCTTAATATGTGTTGTTAATTATTATTGTTAATTATAGGTACTAGATCTGGACGAGACATTAGTCCACTGCTCACTCCAAGAGCTGCCGGACGCCAGCTTCCACTTCCCAGTGCTCTTCCAAGACTGCAGATATACGGTCAGTAACAAATACACTGAAACAACAAAAGTAGAAGTCAGTAGTAAATATTAAACAAACTTAAAGGGGCTGTAAAAAAAAAAATATTTGTCACAGGCGTGTTACGCCTGCGTATACACGCACGCACGTACGCACATACAAACACCCACGCATACACAAACATAAACGCACACACGCAGAAACACCAAGTCCTACAAACATACATTCTTTTAAAAAATTATAACACTTCATCTTCTCACGCTCTAGTGCTGTTTTAGGTCCGTACAGAACGCGACATGGACTCTGGAGACGTATTTTTGAAACGATCGAATTCCAATTCGCATACGAATTGACAAGATTCGCGTGAGAATCTCATACAAATCTTGTCAATTCGTATGCGAATTGGAATTCTATTTTTTTTTAAAATCAGGCCCCTGATCTATTTGTTGCATCGAATCCTAAGTACTGGAAGACTAGAGGAGAGGTTAGGGTAAGACCGACCAGAGAACATATTGCAAATCTACTGTATCAACCTCCTGCCCGCAAATACATTTATGAAAGAAATATATTTCACTCGAGTGCTTTACTTTATAATCAACTACCTGACAATTTTAAGACAATGACCACATTGACCACAGTCTCGCTTAAAATAAATTTGACAAAATGGTTACTACAACATTGCGTCTATAGTACTAAGGAATATCTTGAATATAATGAATTGTAATAGATTTGGACATTTGTATTAATTCTTGACATTTTGTATTGACATAATTATTTTGACATTTATTTTTATTTATTTATTTCGTAAAATCATGCTGTATAACCATTATACCTAGAACCCATGTAAATTATTATAGTGTTTTGTTTTGGATTAAAAAAAAAAATTGATGATGAAAAACATTTGCATGCTTACATGTAAGCTGAAAACACTGCACCTAATATTATTTATGATCTATTTTATACTGTTTTCTTGCAAATAAATACTTCTTATTCTTATACTTGAGTAGCAGTCGTCTTAGTCATTTTAACCAACAACCAATACTTTAGTATAGATCAAGACTTGATTCTCATTCTGTAATACGGATCTTAAACGGACTGTAAAATAAACCTCCTTTTTACAGGCACTAACACGCCTGCGTATACACACGCACGCACGTACGCACTTACAAACACGCTCGCACATACTCGCCCACATATGCACGCAAACACGAACACCAACTCCTACAAACACACATTCTCTAAAAATAATGATGACACTCGCATGATCTAGTGCAGGGTTTCTCAAACTTGGCTCCACGAACTCCTGTTAAAGTTTCCAGGTGACAGCGAACCCCTTGACGAACCAATTAAATCCCCCCCTAGTATAGAAAATAATTCTGGATAATAGCAATTCAGTTCGTCGGAGAGCTCAGAAAGAATTCAAAGCCCTTATTTCGGAATCCACGGATAAGGCGAACCCCCTACCGACGAATGGCGAACCCCTAGGAATTCGCGTACCCCAGTTTGAGAAACCCTGATTTAGACCCGTTTTAAAATTAAAATATGTGTTCAAATCGCGGAAGTTTACTGTGTTATATGGTTTAGATACTGTAATAAATAACTCTAAAAAAATTAAAAAATATGTCTAAACTAATAGTACTTAACCTGTGGTCCGCAGACTACTGGTGGTCCCTGGAAGCACCTGAAGTGGTCCGCGAAACCATCCCAAATTATTGTATGACATGTGACGAGTCGATACAATCACGAAATCGACTGGATGCCGGAGACTTCAATTGTCTGTTTGGTTAGCACTGAACCAAGTAAAAGAAATACAATTTTCGTGCAAAATTAAAACACTGTTGAATATGAATTTTATTACTATAGAACGACCCTTTAATTATTTTTACCTGCAAACAGTTGATGGTCCTTGGTAAAATAGATATTTTGTAAAATGGTCCCCCATTACTAAAATGTTAAGAACCACTGATCTAAACCACTTTTTCCTCCCACAGGTGTTCGTAAGAACTCGTCCCCACTTCGCGGAGTTTCTATCTCGCGTGTCACGCACGTACGAGGTGATATTGTTCACAGCCAGCAAGCGGGTCTACGCAGACAGACTGCTCAACCTGCTGGACCCCAAGCGACGCTGGATCAAATACAGGTAAGAAAGAAAGAAAGAAAAAGAAATGTACTCACCATATAGAACAGACACCAAAATAACATACAAATGAATAATGTGGTGAAAAGGTTCTGCCTCGGTCATGTTGTTTTTCAGTCAGCACCTGAGTTGACTGCGAACAACATGCTTAAAGGATTCAGCACAATAATTGCTGAGAAGAAACGCTGGTTGCATATTCTTCATTGGAATAAAAAAAAATTTTGGACTATTCACACAGCCTTACCCACAACTAAGCTGTTTTTTTTACACTAGCATTCCGCTCGGGACTTCGTTCCCGTGGGAATTTGGGAAAATCATGTACCCTATTCCCATCCCGGATAATGTAGGATTCTAATGGTGAAAGAATTTTTCAAATCGGTCCAGTAGTTTCGGAGCTTATTCGATGCAAACCAACAAACAAACAAACAATCAAATCTTTCCCCTTTATATTTTTTTTACATAAACACTAGACAGTAAAGGATGATGGGCATTTTGGTATCGGTATTTTTATGGAACTTGGTACCGGGACCAATTGAAATAAATTATTAACTGAAATAACCGAATTGAAATAAACCGGGACCAATTGATTAAAAAAAGGCTTGTGCCGTGTGGTGATCGGTTGAGAATAACTAAGGAAACACAAACGAGACCTGCCTTCTATTAATCCACCCCAGGCAACGACACCTCAATTTGTTCTGAATCTGAGGTGGCGTCCTATGGTCTCATGCGATGTGGTAGGCTTTGTGAAGGGCCGTCTGGTTCGCGACGACCCTGCTACCGAAGTCCGACGCCAAACAGCTTGCTGTGTTCCGTCGGTGCGTGGGAGTACCATTGCCTTTATAGGCATTCTCTGGGTTAATTCGCTCCATCTTCGACCTCATCTAGGACCTTGGTCAAGATTGATGTCAAGAGTTAACCCATCTTATAATAAAATAACAAATTAATTATTAAAAAAACAAAATACCCGACTGCACACTAAAAAATATTATTATGTCTTTATCCCGTGGGACTTTTAGGATAAAATGTATCCTATGACACTCCCGTAATCAAGACAAATCTAACGATACCTCATACATCAAAATCCATCAAGCCGTTTAGGCTACAGGAGGTCACAAAGGAAAAGACATACATACATACTTACATACACTCGAAAAACATTACCCTCCTTCTTTGGCAGTCGGGTAAAAAAAAATATTTGTCTCAACAGACCAGGCTAAAAAAAATCTTGGCTCATAAAAACAATACTTTGTTTCTAGATTGTTCCGCGAGCACTGCTTACTCGTGAACGGTAACTACGTGAAGGACCTCTCCATACTCGGCCGGGACTTACGCAAGACTGTTATAGTGGACAATAGCCCGCAGGTTCGTAAATCATTTTATTTAATAGATCACTAACAAGTTACACACCAACTCTTAATTTTTTTTTTACCAGCCCATTAACATCCCACCGAGGGGCACGGCCCTCCCTTCGAAACACAAAGGGGATTTAGGCCATAGTCCACCACGCTGGCACAATGCGGGTCTTTCGAAAATAAATTAAGACATCACGTTGTTTTCCTTAACCATTGAGCAAATGATAATTAGAAATCCGTACATAAATCCGAAAAGACGAATTTAGTGGTACAGGCCCGCACCAGGATTTGAACCCGGAACCTTCCGATTACAAGTCTGGGCTCATTACCAACTGGGCTATCAACTCTTAATTAAAATGGCACTAACTTACAAAAAATGGCTTAATGGTAACCCAATTTTAAATAGGTGACAACCGCATTCAAAAAAATTATTAAAAAGCAAGTAATATTATACTGACAATTAAAGTTACATGCCTAAACTGTCACAGGAAGGCAACTTTGTAAACTTAAAAGTTACATTAAAATAATTTGAAAATTAAACATGTATGTGCTATGTGATGAACTGATGAGCTAAAGAATTTTGGCCAAAGATTTGTTTATTGATTGAAGCTTTGAAGGAATAGCTTACTCAGGGTTTTTTTATACCCGACACCTCTTTTAAGGTTATTTGTGATTTATCTGAAACTTCTTGACCGGTTATACAGGGCTTTAGGTATCTCTCTTTCAACCTCTCGGGTGGTTAATGCGCTATATGCTGATGAAGTTTGTATGGGAACTCAAATTTTTTTTTCGTATTTGACCTGTTCCTTGGGAAAGTTGTTGAGTTTCATGGACTGATGAAAGTCCCGAGAGGTTAAAAGAGAGATACCTAAAGCCCTATTTATATGTGACTCACTTAAAACATCGTGACAGTTTTATTGTTTGTATTTTACCCAAAAAAGATGGTCATAACATCTTAGTGCTCCGAAATTGTGAGCCTCACCTGCTAGCGGTGCACCCTGCTGATCAACGGATGAAGCTCTGACATACTTAAAACGGTTTCTTTACTTGATACCGGCGACTTCGCCATTCTATATTTTAATTTGTATTAAATTACTCAGACATTGGCAAAATTACGAATGCGGACGCCATTTTTCAAAGAATTTAATACCCAAAAAAAATTGAATAATAAATTAATAATACAGATTTTTTTATTTACCCAATACTTGTTATTAATATGTTTATCACCCCATTTCCGTCGCCACCAAGGGG
Source organism: Aproaerema taeniolella (assembly GCA_949987775.1). Classification (NCBI taxonomy): domain Eukaryota; kingdom Metazoa; phylum Arthropoda; class Insecta; order Lepidoptera; family Gelechiidae; genus Aproaerema; species Aproaerema taeniolella. The sequence goes on from OX465266.1 coordinate 8,782,099, forward strand.
CTTATTATAAAAATAAATAACTTTATTATTTTTTTGTCTTCCAGTATTTTTTTCACCGTACGAAAAATATTTTATTACGGTAAACATTAACATTCCATGCTGGACTGGAAGTGATAAAAGTTGGCATACTGTAAAAGCCAGTAAGTGGGACGTAAGGGTTTTGCTGTATTGTGGGCGAAAGGCTGACCACCTCTCACCACTATACTCATGTTTGCTACATCCTCATGTATGTGGCAATAATAACTTTTTAATTAAACTTTTTTAAATTTAATTCCATCTAATAACCCTTAGAATGATTGTCAAAAGTGGCATCAAGTGGTCCTGGGAATACCCCCTACCCCGAAAGGGGTTTTATGCGTGGGTGTATGTATGTAGCTTTCCGCCCACGGCTTCGTTCGCGTGAAAAAACAGCCCCTGTTACTCTCCGTCCTCCTAACTGTCCTTAGCCAAAAATCATGTCGATCTGTTGCACTGTTGTGAAGGTAGGACAAGCAAACATACTTACATTTGCATTTATAATTTATGCATGCGGAAGTATGATTTTTTAGAATTAAACGCCTGAGTATTTAAGATTTTTTAAAAGTGATATAAAATGAATTTGATATCTAATCTGTTGACTGCGCAGGCCTTCGGCTACCAGCTGGAGAACGGCATCCCCATCGACTCGTGGTTCGTGGACCGCTCCGACAACGAGCTGCTCAAACTGCTGCCCTTCCTGGAGCACCTCGCCACGGTCAGTACACTATACGACATACAGTACAGACAGACATACGATTTTATACAGGTCTTTATACAGGCCTAGCACTTTTAGACAGGCCCAAAATTGGTGGGCCTTTATTATTGTTATACCTCTTATACATACCTATCACTTTTATATTACTGTTAACATGCGTATCACTTTTATACAGGCCTACCGCTTTATACAGGCCTACCGCTTTATACAGGCCTACCGCTTTATACAGGCCTACCACTTTTAGACAGGCCCAAAAGTGGTGGACCCTTACCCCTGTTAGATCGCCACGGTCAGTGCACTACACTACATCGCGTACACACATACCACAGGCCTACAAATTGTATACAGGCATACCACTTTGTACAGGCCTACCACTTTATGCTGACTCACCAATGTAAATAGGCCTATCACTGCTACACAGGCCTACCACTTTTATACAGGCCTATAACTTTATACAGGCCTACCACTTATAAACAGACTTATTACATTATCCATGTCTAGCACTTTTATACAGGCTTACAACTTTATTCAGGTCCACAGTTTTTATATAGACCTACAACGTAATACTGCAGGCCCACCACTTTATACAGGCCTCTCATTGTATACAAGCCTATCACTTTTATAAAAACTTTATACAGGCCTATCACTGTATACAGGCATATCATTTTTATACAAGCCTAGCACTTTTATACAGGCCTACCAACATTCTAACATCCTAAATTAACCCTAATCTACGTATTGTCCATAGAAAGACGACGTGCGGCCGTACATCCGAGACAAATACAAGTTATTCAGCTATCTCCCACCGGACTAAGTAAATATACACAACACATACAAACATACAATACCTAATTGTAGTATCTATGTAAGGCTGCTGTATAACCTATTTAGATTGTTGTTTCTTTTGGCCTTCAGAACTCAAATAACATGCATATGCGTTTTTGCTGACGTTTGTTCTAGGCAAGGAACTTATACCTAAAATGGAATGTGCATTGTCAATTTGACACTAATATAAAAATAAACCTTATGTATACGAAACTAAGTTCTATTACAGACAATCACTTGGTCAGAGAGAAATCCAGTCCGAGAGAGAAAGCGCTCCGAGAGCCCTGTGTCCCTTTCTAAAGTGTTGCCAGGAGGATTATTCCCGAATTTAGTAGGAATGAAAAAAAAATAGTAGGTATGTTTTTTTTATTAAGACATGACAAAGGAAAAAATAAATTTGTCATGTCTTATTAAAAAAAAAAATAACATTAATTTTCGTTCTGATTTATTCCTAATATTTTTCAATTACCTGTTAGTGAAATGTAATCAAGGATCTTTTGAATGTAATTAAAAAAGAAAAGATTATAAGTAGAATATATATAAGTTAGACTGGCAGCCCGTCAGACGTATTAATTTGTTGGTTATTGGTTGGTCAGCTTAATGAAAGGGACAGAGGGCTCTCGCGAAGTTATCTCCTGTGCACATTCCATGTTGGGTATAAGTTCCTTGCTACGAGCACTCAACCCTATATAGAGACGTAATACATGCGAATTTCAAAGAAAACGATTTTGTCAACTAGGTCCGAACACGATCGCTAGAGCGTGCGTTATATATCAGTCACTAGCCACTGACGAGTTGACAGGTTCGGGTCGCCTTGTAGAATAGAATCTTGTATTATGGCAATCTGCGTGATCGCAATTCCGCCAACTTCACGTTGTAGAGAGAAACTGCACGATGGGGAAAGTCACAGATACGTTCCAAAAAAAAGAAAAAAATTAACAGCTAAGAGGAGAGACCTTAAGTGAACTAAACACAAATCACAAAAAAAAAAACCAAAGAAAAATTAGTATCTAGCTACAATTTTATGTTATTGACAGATATAAAGTTAAGGAGGATATTAAACTTATTATTATCAGGTAGAGATAACAGAAATGAGATATTTACCGGGAGGGGAATATGAGAGGGAAGAGCGTCAAGAAGAGAAAAAGACAGTTTTGGACTTGAGAAAAAAATATGATCCAAGATCCCTTCATCAATACCGCATTCACATAAAGAGAAGTCCCGAACCCTAATCTTCGTCAGATGAACCGGAGAACTGCAATGACCCAGTCTAATGCGACACAGTGAGGATGTAACGGCTCTAGAGAAGGAGCGGAAGTGAAAAAACCAAGGTTTAGATGGTATTTGGGGCTGGATCTCACCATAAGATTTCCCTTTAACTAATTTAGAAGAAGACCAGAGATTGGGTCGCCTTGTATGTATTACGTCTCTATATAGGGTTGAGTGCTCTTGGGTTCCTTGGTTCTAGGGTTCTGGGTATTTGTGTCCGCTTTTGTGTAACCAGTAACTCCCATCAAAGTTAATTCTACTGTCACTTTGATTTTGTTGACGTAAACAAGGACGGCATTACATTTAAAGAAGCTTTAACTTTATTGAACGTTTCTGCAATTGAGTATTTGACGTTTATTTTATTATTGTTACGGTCAACTTTACTACAATCTAAATTGGTTATACTTTAGCTAAACGATATTTGAGATGAAAAACAATTGTCAAAATGGCGGAGGTCGTGAAAAAATAAGAAGTGTGCGTTAGTTCGAAACATATTCTAAATTAATTAGTATGTCTTTGTATGTAATGAAATGAAATTTATTTATTTATTCGGCCTGATAATTCTTAATGGCGGTTTAAAAACAAAGCTGGAAGATGTCCACTTATCCACAGCTGGGCATAGGCCTATCATTTCTTCCTTATCGCGTAGGTATAATCAAGACAGTGTGTAGCGAATTTGACTAACCCTTTGAACATAGTATAAAAAGGGGAAGTAGGTTATCTTCATACAAACGCACCGCGCGCGGCTTGTATGTGTGTGCCATAGTATCTATGCGTCGCCGCACGTACACTCAACAAAATCTCGGCGTGTTTCGCAGTGCGCCAGTACCGCACAAGGTTCGAGTGTGCGTGCGGCGACGCATAGATACTACGGCGCACACATACAAGCGGCGCGCGGTGCGTTTGTATGAAGATAACCTATTTCCCCTTTTTATACTATGCTTTGAACGTGTTTACCACAGCTAAATCGCTCACGTTTCTAATGTATTCAACGTTTCTATTGGGCTGAATACAAAGGAAAAGTGAGCGGTTTAGCTTTGGTAAACACGTTCAAACTTACCACGATCGGGGGCTGGTGTCAGTTTTCAAACCGCTAAATGGCCTCTGACTTGAGAGGGAAGTCTCATTGACTTGTTATGCCTACTGAATTACTCAAGTTGTGGCTTCTTCTTCTTATCGTATAGGTATAGTGAAGTGTGTGGCAAACTTGGCTAACCTTGGTGTCAGAGTTTTCAAACCGCACAATGGCCTCTGACTTAGTTTTAACGACTGTAGTCAATCGACAACAGCCGGGACCGACAGCTTAACGTGCTCTCCGAAGCACGAAAACGCTAGTGATAAATTGCCGCTTTGGTCACCCATCAGGTTCCCTGACTATGTGTACGTTGCTTAACCTCACTGATCGGTCGATATCAGCGAGCGCCACTGGGCTCCGAGCGCAAGTTGTGGCAAACTTGAGTAATTCAGTGGGCCTTACAAGTCAATGATGAAATGTTTTATGAACCGTCTGTAAACTTTTAAAAAAAACAACAAAAGTATTATTGAAAATGCTTTAGATTAGATCGAAGTGGTTGAAATAAAATTGAAATGACTAATGAAAATGATATGAATTGATTTTATAATGATTTAATTTTTTACTGTGATCGAGAAATGAGTTTTTATTTGGTAAACTAATAGTCGTACATACAAAATAGTCATGTTATAATATCAGACGCAAAGCCCTTAAAGGATTTACTAATCTTATAAATTAGAAACGAAATTAAAATCTGATGCAACAATCAAAGTTTCACAAAATGGCATTTCGGGTTATTACCGAAAATGTATAATATAATAATAAACTCAATCATTCAAGAATCATGGGCTCATTTAATAGTAATACATAAAGTGTACTAATCAACCCACTAAACTAAACAACATTGACCCAAGGAAAGTTATAAAAAAAAAATCATCTCTATTGGGTGATTTTAAATGAACTGAACAACTTTCCCCATGGAACATAGGTCGAAAATATGAAAAAAAAAAGAAAAAAAATTGTCAAATTCAGATGTCTTTTTTTTCATACATGTTCATGTTTGTCTTTGTGTATATTCCAAGGAACCCAAGACACAAGGGAAAACTTTAGTGTGGGCCTTTGAGTGTGTAGTGTCGATTTTATTTAATAAGTTAACTCTTTATTTTGTTTGTACGACTACAAGACCAAAAGAGAGGCAAAATGATTTTGTTTTTGATATTTTTGATATTTTATTATAATTATTATTATCAGTAATTGTCCTATAATGTATACTCGAATGTTTGCAGGTGCTATTGTTTGTTTTTCTTTTAAAAAAAGTTTTTATTTTGTACGACATGTATTTTTGAAAATATTTAGTTTTGATTAAACCGCCTGTTGTAGAGTAAAGATTATCACGGAGTGGGAAGGAAAATATATCAAATCAACTTAATCATACATACACGCCTATTCTTCAATGACGGGGTAGGCAGAGCATCAATTGGCTATAGAACCACTTGACACCACATTTAATAAATATACTGGAAGTGAAACTTGAAACATAAACATGTTACTTGAATGAACGTGTTATATGAAACATGAACGTATTGTATTGTAAAATCCTTTATTGCACATCAAACAAAATAAGTACATTGGAATCAAGAGAGTTATAATTCTAAATATTACATAAATTCAAGGTACAAAAGAGGTATATGAAATATAAACGTGTTACATAAAACGTGAACATGTTACATGAACCGTAAACGTGTTACTTAAAAAATGTTTGATGAAACATGAGTTTAGTGGTGATAACATGAACGACGAACGTGTTACATGAAAAATGTTTGATGAAACATGAGTTTAGTGGTGATGACATGAACGACGAACGTGTTACATGAAAAATGTTTGATGTAACATGAGTTTAGTGGTGATGACATGAACGACGAACGTGTTACATGAAAAATGTTTGATGAAACATGAGTTTAGTGGTGATGACATGAACGACGAACGTGTTACATGAAAAATGTTTGATGAAACATGAGTATAGTGGTGATAACATGAACGACGAACGTGTTACATGAAAAATGTTTGATGAAACATGAGTTTAGTGGTGATGACATGAACGACGAACGTGTTACATGAAAAATGTTTGATGAAACATGAGTTTAGTGGTGATAACATGAACGACGAACGAGTTACATGAAAAATGTTTGATGAAACATGAGTTTAGTGGTGATAACATGAACGACGAACGTGTTACATGAAAAATGTTTGATGAAACATGAGTTTAGTGGTGATAACATGAACGACGAACGTGTTACATGAAAAATGTTTGATGAAACATGAGTATAATATAGTGGTGATAAGTTGTTATGTAAGCCTTTCGCTCGCGTTACTAAAATCCTATCCTACAAACGGAAGCCTACAGTTTTATTGGGAAAAGTTGGCAGCTGGCTTTTTAAAGTCCTATCCACTCCGTGATTCTTAACACAATGCACTATTCAAAATCGCAAGCCAAAAATTTTCAAAAATACCTTCTTTATTTATCTTATTAAGAATACTACGTCCAATTTAAGTTTCTGTTTAAGTTTACTAATAATTATTTTTAAGTTCAATTAGTCTGGGATACGTTTTTGTTGAAAATTGAATCTTAAAGCAGTTATGTATAGTGCTCATATTTCCTTGTCTCTCGGCAAACTTCGTGTTTCCGAAATTATTACAAAACAATAATAAAGTATGTAATTCAAAATCTAAATTATTGCAGACGATAAATCTAACCGACGGGTCTTGATCAACGGGGCTAGGTTCGATTCCCAGTCGGGGCAAATATTTGTATGAGTAAATAGCAGATGTTTGTTCTCGGCCCACGAAACAAGGGAAAACCTTAGTGTGAGACTTTAATCAAAGAAGGTGACTCAAGTCTTGATCTATACTTAAGAATTGATTCTCTTTGTATCTCACTATCAATATGACAAAGACGACTGCTACTTGAGTATAGATCAGAGGCTGAGTCGCGTTCTGTAATGCAGACCTAAGAGTGTAGCGTTGATTATTATTATTAATATCTCCTACTGGAAAACGCATTTATGAAATCGATGTTTGCCGAGATACAACAAAAAATTAGAAGCATTTGACAATATCTTATCGAGCAGCATAGATTATAGTAACTTTTTCGTTACTACTTTGAGTGTCAAAAAAAAATACAAAATGTAACATTGCAAATGGACTGTAGATAGAGTAATCAAAAGTGATTTGTTCAATCACAAATTTCAACGTGTACAGTCGCCAACAAAAGTACAATTAGGAATAAGAATCGCTTAAGGTCAAATCGTGGCTTAACTAAATTAGGTAAAAGCTTTTTTTGATGACTGTACGCTGAAATCAATTTGAAACAATTATGAAATTGTAGGCCCTTAAGAAATCCAAATTTTTAATGTAAAATTTGATTTGGAAATAGTATTGTTTTGTCGATATGTTCAAGTCAAACTTCGAAGCTCCGGCGCTCCTAGGTTGTATTATGAGATGGGTTAACTCTTGACCCCAATCTTGACCAAGGTCATAGATGAGGTCGACGATGGAGCGAGTTTACTCAGAAAATGCCTATAAGGCACTGGTACTCCCATGCACCGACTGAACACAGCAAGGTGTTTGGCGTTGGAGTCAATCCTCAGGCTAACCTAACCTAGTATAAACCAGGCATTCCGGGAAGAGACTGCATATCGACCTTTGACTATGATAGATACAATCCGCCTGCCCTTTTCTATGGTACTAGCATTCTGCTCAGGACTTCGTTCCCGTGGGAAAATATGTAGCCTATGTTAGTCAGGGATAAAGTAGCATCCTAATGGTGAAAGAATTTTTGAAATCGGTCCAGAAGTTTTTAAGCTTTCCTCTTTATAATATCAGTGTTGATAGATGCCCTGCAGGGTACCACCCTTAACTTGTCGAGATCCCGCAGATTCGAGCTTCTTTTAAGTTTTTATATAGCGCACCGATAAGGAATGAAATTCTGTCTGCGTCTGTATTTCCGGGTTCATATAACCCCAACCTCTCTAAAATTCGAGTGAATAGGCATCTTCTGGGTAAGCTTGCTACATCCTCGACCACATCTTTGCCCCAGATCTAAATTGTGTTAACATGGGTCGAAATATCTTTTAAAAATTAGTCATACATAATTTTTTCGAAATTACAGTACTTTTTCCAAACCAATATCTCAAATAAAATACTTGTAAAATAATACATAATACAGCCAACAGTAGATCAAGGTGTACAGAATGTAAATTAATCCTTATTACAATGCAAGAAAAGTAATTTTAACAAATTTTTCATGATCTACTTTCGACTTCGATCAACAGTACTCCAACTAGATGGGTCACGTACAAAATAAAAGCTAAGGTCCGTATAACAAAAGGAGACTCAAGAGTGTTGATCTATACTTAAGAATCAATACTTAAGTATAGATCAAGACTCTTCTTTCTTTCCTAATAAAAAATAAAAATCTGCTGTTCCATACAAAAGTTCAATACCTACTCAACCAAATTGTATGGAACAACTGATTTTTATTTTTTAGTAGGAAAGTTAGTCCCATAGAAAAAGTTGTTCGTAATCATGGGTAGATTCATCCCTCATAGTTTGTCGAATGCTTTAAATTTCTCCCTGTAGATAGATCAAAGTCTGAGTCGCGTTCTGTAATACGAACCTGAGGGTTAGTAAATGCTGTTTTAATACAGTTTTTAGTTCAACATATCACCGAGATCTAGTTGTTTTATTGTTGATTGAAGTACTTTGGCTATAAGCTATGCTAACTTCAAACTATATGCACTTTTCAACTTTTTCATAGTAACTTGTAATTATTTTCTTTGCCTGAAGTAAGCACACATTACGTCACTTCAGACTATACATGTTGTCCTTGACAACGCCCTTTTTTATTTATAATAGTGACGATTTTTGTAGTGCAACTGATAACTTATTGCTGTTGTTGTCTGTACATACATACCTAGTTTTTTTTTAAATTTCAGATTTTTCTAGACAAATCTATCAATTATTGTAAAGCTAAAGCATTAGTTGACCTTAAATTAGTTACAGAAAAAGTTTCGCTAACTAACTCTGGAAAGCAGTTGTCAGTTTTATAGAATATCTGTTTTATAGACTGCGCATGACATTTTCAAAGATTTCTTTGTAACTTTTACGTCTTTTTTATTTAAAAAAAGCATGGTCTCTGAATTGGAACCCGCCTATTTTGTGTACCTAGTTGTAGTTGTATTACTAACATACTTTTATGTTTTGGAAATTAATTGTCATACGATTACAAACTTACAATGCTGTTAAAAAAACTTGCTCACCGTCTTCTTTCAGTAGAAAACCATTCATATTAACTGCAGTAATAAGTTTGTAAAACCAACTTGTTTTTGCGGCCCGTCCAATGCAAGTCAATGTAAAAATGTATGCGGAACTAGTTTCGTGACTCCACAAAATAGCCTTGTATTCATTGGAAAATTTGAAATAAATAATGGCCATTTGTGGAAGCCGAAAAGATTGTTGAAATTGGTTCGAATACAACCCAAAGATATTAGCAAAAATGTAATCCTATCGATTTTAAATAATCAAAGATCTAGCTGCCAATGCTCTATTGAGCGGCGCGCTCTTGATGAACATGGGAAATAAATAAAAATATTTTGAAAAAAATAAAATGGCAAAAATAAATAGCGAGTCAACTCGAAAAGTTCACAAAAAATCGAGCAATGGGGAAAATAATTCTGATTTAAATTATATTTATTACCGAATCATATTTTTTAAAATTTATCTTATGATCATAAGCTCAGGTTAGGTATTTGTTTCATTATCATGCTTAATGTCATGTTCCAAGAATAAACCAATAATAGTTGGTTTATTTTTTGAACATGAAGCATAAAAACGATATATTTTTTTAAATCTATCAGGTTGATTTAGTCTGCCTAAGCTCTTAAGAGCTATACATGTATGTGTGATTTTATTGTCTAATCTGTCTAAATCATTTTTTTTACCGAATTGATTACAACTTACCTTATCAAATTATTAAAAATAGTAATTAATTATTATTTTATTAGCTAAGCGAATTTCTGAATTTTGACTACATTGAATAGGTAGAATAGTATAGAATTATTAATAAAATAAAATTGTAGCGATCAAATTCTGAATGTAGTAATAAGGCGTAACCGAATGTTTAACCTAATTAATAATATTAAATAAAAAATCTAATAATTATATTTATCTTTTATTTGTACACTGAATTACCCAAGTTAAAGGGCCTAGCTTATTCAAATTTGAACCTTATCACCAAGAAACAAGATGAATACTTAATTGGAGGGAACAACTTCGTTCGCGTGGGAATTTCTGGAATGGACTATACACATACTGGAATCGCTCGATCCATTGGTAAAAACCGTATGAAAATCAGTTCAGTAGTTTTTGAGTTTATCGCATTCAGACAGACAGACGCGGTGGGGGACTTTGTGTTATTTATAATACATTGATGATTGTCCACCCACAACTTAAGAATCACCAACTTCAATCCATCAGCAGATAAACACAAACCAAAACTTTATTTTATTTCTATTATGAGACAGGTTAACTCTTGACCAAGGTCATAGATGAGGTCGACGATGGAGCGAGTTAACCCAGAAAATGCAAAATAAGGTACTGGAACACAGCAAGCTGTTTGACGTCGGATTTCGGTTCGGTAGGAGGGTGGTCGCGAACCAGACGGCCCTTTACAGAGCCTACTACACCGCATAAGACCATAGGTCGCCACCTCAGATTAAAAAAAAACTTCATCTAAATACAATGTTTTTGTTGATTTATTTAAAATAGAAGCACTACGTAACACCCATATTCTAAGAGGTTTATTCGAGATTTCCTCCACTCCACTCAACTTCTGTTTTTATTTGACAGAATATACCTCACTGGAGTCGAGGATGAATTGAGTACCTAATCAATTGTCAAAGTTAAGGTACCTCGCGACCTACCTTATGATTTCCATAACGCTTTATTCGATGCTGGAGCTTGTTGTGATGCTACTTTTTCATATGAAAAATGAATGACTTTGAAGATTTCGTGGATTAGTTTTATGATATATCGTTAAAGGTTAAGATCGAATGAAGATATACGCTAGCTGGTGCCATCTATCGTCGAGTAGCTGTATGCGAAGTTCAAGGAATCTTGAGGTGACAACTACCAATTTCGAGTTATGTTACTTTTATGGTTTCGAAGATTTCTATTGAAGTCGAGTGGAGGAAATCTCGAGTAAACTTAGAATATGGGTGTTAAGAAACATCCGTCATCTGAAGACAGACCGACGGACGAGAAAAAAACCTTTTGCATCGTAGCTTTAAGATTCATTTTACGTCGCTTGTGTATAAACAGCGCCTAGGAGACATATTTTTGAAACGATAGAATTCCAATTCGCATACGAATTGACAAGATTCGCATGAGAATCTCATAAAAATCTTGTCAATTCGTATGCGAATTGGAATTCTATTGTTTCAAAAATCAGGATCTAGGCTGAGCGAAAGCCCCATTGCTTGTCTGTTCTTTATTTTGTACACACATCAGGCTATTCATGTTGACCTTGACGTCGCTCTTATCTCGCTCGTAATATCGCTGGCTTTCGTAGTGCAAATGGGTAACCTGACGTGCTGCCGTCTGTACTTGTTTGTGTTATTTTTGTTAAATATTGTTTTCTTTTTTTATAATTCTTTTAATACTTGATCTGTCTGTCTTATCTGTGTTGTGTTATCTATGTGTAAAACACGGTGTAAGGGACCGCTTCGAAAATAAGTAGGTACTTACTTTAAATAGTGGAATCTAGTCAAGTTCCAACCGTTGAGGAAAATTTGTAGACTTCTTTTTCTGGGAGCTTGATTCAGTGACTTGAAAATAAAATACTTTTTATCTCTAAGCTTTTTATGAATTTTGACTTTTAATTAGGAGCACAATATAAAATGCTTACAATGGAAGCTGACAGCAAAATGATCTTGAGAGGGACGCAGCCCGCTTATACCTATGCGTGCGAGTTTTACGCATTACTAATCACGAACCGGGACTTTTGTTTTGCCACGTGTTGTTGGCTAACAAGCATAATAGTCGTAAACTACTAATGAGACAAGGGCTCATAAAATACAAATCCTTTGAAATCGAAGCAAAACATGGTGCAATACTTAACTCTTCCCTCCTTAAAATTGAAATTTATTCGGAATTTTTTTGAATTATAATTAAAGAAAAATGAAAAGTGAAATATGGCTATGACAAAAGTCAATTTCCTTCAAACAAGTATATCAGTTTAAACTAATTACACAAATCATTGAAAATAAACAATTTAAATAGGTAGTGAATTGGAAACACTATAAGATGTATCATCGTTATTTTATTACTAACTCTAGGAACTACCCGTACCCTTAAACTATTTCCTTAACTATGACAGTTCATTTTTGCAGTCAATCGCACATGAGTTTTCATAACTTTCTTTTCACTGATAACTTTTAGAATTATCGATGATGTTAGGTTTTAGCATAGACAGTGTCATCTTCAATTAGTTTATAAGATGTAAGTACAAACAAATCATTTCCCATTCTGTAGATTTGGCTTCTGTGCTTTTCCATTCTGTGGGTTCGTCCTGTCACTTAAAATGAATGATTACGTATTTACGATCTAGTGTTTATATTCTCTTTGTTTACGATCACTACGCGATCGTATTCGCGACCGTGTACAGCAGCTCGAGTACAATGGTGATAGCGCGCGTAATGCACTGCGCTTTATGTTAGAATATCAACACTAACAACGCCAGAGGGCGAGCAAGACTTTGCGGGGGCCCTCGCGCAATCAAAGTGAAGTTTCAGCGTCAGCCGAGTGGCGCGCCGCTCGAGCTGTAGGAACATATAGACGCCGCTCAAGCAGAAGTGTCAGCACCATGCTCAACATCCGCAGTAGCCTCAGCTGCAATTACTGGTTCAGATACTCAATCGGTTCCAAATAATACCGAAGCATACGAAGAAGATTTGGAGGAACAGGCTCTCCCATCATACGCAATATCAACAAACTATTCAATGGAACATCTTAGAGATGATCTCTCTGGCGCATGCCCACCCCTTGCCACCACCACCACCAGTTAATAATTCCTCCTGAACTTATCCCTAAATTCGACGGTAATACAAAATTACTTAATATGTTCATAAAAAAGTGCGAATATGTGCTTCATAAATATGCCACTACTCAAGAGCGATATTTACACATAACGCAAAATATAACCAGCAATGTAATGTAAATTATAACGATCTGAACAATGTCTAATTCTTGAACTCGAAGGCTAAAGAGAATTTCCAAGAGTTTTGTAACCGTATCCAATCGGTTAGAAGTAACCTCTTTGCAAAATTAATGAACAATGGAGACCAACCATGCAGACAAAGAAAGTAATTTATAATAACACTTTAAATATAATTTTGTACAGCCTGCCCGCAGATCTCTTACGGGTTATGAGATTAAAAATTCCAAAAACTCTCGAGGAAGCTTTAGAAATTCTACTCGAGCAGGAAAATTTCTTCTTACAATACTGCATAAGAAATCATAATACCTATTCCTAGACCACCATTTCCTCGTTCGACGCAATACCATGTACAGATCCTTCGGAAACCAAAATCCTACTAATCAAAATCGAAACTAAAATCAAAGTTAGAATCGGAACCCGAATCAAAATTATAGACCAGGGATACAAACTAATAATTTTAACTTCAGAAACTTCCCGCCGCGCAATCAAAATTATCGTAATCCTAATACCTACCTATACCTTTTATTCCGAGATATCCAGGCACGTCTTATTATGACTTTTATAATTTTTGTCAGCCCAATGTCAGCCGCTTAATCTCCAGAAAAACAGGGGTCAACAATTCCGTAACCAGTGGAATCGTAACCCACCTATTTTAACCGGGGTAACCAAACCAGTCCAATCAATCTCGTGATGATCATTCAATTATTTGAATTGTGTCCTTATCAAATAGTTAGTTCTCATATGACATCATTGAACATAATTTTTATTTCAGTTGTATGAAAGAATCCTTACTATATAATATTATAAATGTCAAAGTAACTCTGTCTGTCTGTCCGTCTTACACGCCTAAACTACTGAACCGATTTTGATGAAATTTGGTAAAGAAATAGATTAGAGCCTGGGAAAGGACATAGGCAACATTTTATCCCACAGTTGGGCACGATATAACCTGTAGTCCACGCGGGCGGAGCCGCGGGCGGAAAGCTAGTATAAGTATATTTTTTTGTGTATTTCAATATTATTTTTCAGGAATGTTTTGATCAGATCAGGGTTTGCGGGAATAAAAACTTCGATTATTTTTCTTTTGTTCTTAGAATTGTCTATAATTTTTGTTTCATCCTTAAACCTAAATAATGTTTCGTTTAAAACTGACAGAAGCTGGTTTGATTCGTCTTCTGAGATTCATTTAATAATTAATTTCATGCGTAAGAATTTCAATGTGGTGAATTAAATGTGTTTAAACATAATCTATAAGAGAAAAAGAGATCGCAGTCCATTGAGCTCTCACTTATCCAGGTTTGACTGTATCTATAACGGATGTTAAAATATGGCTTTTGAGTACTTATTAAACAATAAACATTTGAAACCACCGTGTCTACTTATCATTCTATAATTTAAATTGATGACGTCAAAATCTAAGCTATTAATCCTCGGCTTAGAAAATACGCTGATTAGAACTACGGGATTTGTACTATCAAACATTACGTTGATAGATAGTAGGCTAAATGGCTCGACTTCCGGTGATATCTAACTAATAGGTAAAACGTCTAGGAGTAGTTAGAATAATAGGCTTACTAAGAACTTACTATAAAACTAATAGGCTTACTACTTATAGCATTCTGCCCGGGACTTCTTTCTCGTGGGAATTTGGGAGAATTATGTAGCCTATGTCCATCGGGGATAATGTAGGATTCTAATGGTGAAAGAATAATTTTCAAATCGGTCCAGTAGTTTCGGAGCCTATTCAATGCAAACAAACAAACAATCAAATCTTAGTATAGAAGTATAGATATAGATAAGTATAGACTAAGAAAAGATCATAACACTGAAATTTGTATTCTATTGTAAAATCCTAATAAAAAAACTTCGTTCCCGTGGGAATTCGGAAAAATAATGTTGGAGTCAACAGTACGTGTCATTAATCCTTACTAATATTATTAGTATAAATGTAGGTAAGTTCGTTTGTTACGCCTAAACTATTACTGAACCGATTTTGATGAAATTTGGTATAGAGATAGATTAGAGCCTGGGAAAGGACATAGGCTACATTTTATCCCACAGTTGGGCCCGATATAACATGTAGTCCACACGGGCGGAGCCGCTGGCGGAAAGCTAGTAAGTAATAATAATATTAAATGTAAAATAAGACAAGGGCACGGACATCAAGTCTGTGGATGCAAAATTAACTGTTAAAAAACATGTCTTTTTTGAAACATCCAGATCAGCGTTTCCCAAAGTATGGGTTACGAATATATAGGTATAGGGCTTTAGGTACCTCTATTTCAACCTCTCGGGTGGTTAATCAGTCCATGAAACTGACCAACTTCCCCAACGAACATTGGTCAAAATACGAAAAAAAAATGTTGATCTCCCATACAAAATGCCGTTTCTTCCCTTTGGCACAACTGCTTGGCACAACCAGTAGTGTCAAGGGAAATTTTATTTTCCCGTGACACTATTTTCTGATTGGCTCATTGGGCACATACAGCAAAATTACCCGTGATCAACCTAATTACCCATGGCACAACTTCTATTTTTCGAGTAGGAAAGTGGTCTCATCTGTATTCTGAGTCTCATTCTTATAGTTGTTCGAATTCATGAGTACATTCACCCCTTTAAGGGATGTAAATGATTAGAAAAACACCATGTACTTATGCGCTATAAGTATGCTGATGAAGTTTGTATGGGAACTCAATTTTTTTTTTCGTATTTTGACCTATGTTCCTTGGGGAAGTTGTTCAGTTTTATGGACTGATTAACCACCCGAGAGGTTGAAAGAGAGATACAGCCCTGCAGAATTGTTTGGTGTTTACTATTGGCGTAGGTATCTAGGTTTATTTTGTCAGGGCCTGGTCCCTGGCATGCCATGCCCGATGCGATGAAGTAGAGTGGACACTTAATGTACAGTCAGCGAGTAAGGTTTCTTTTTTTTTACCAGCCCATATACGACCCCACCGAGGGGCACGGGCCTCCCTTCGAAACACGAATGGGGTTTAGGTCATAGTCCACCACGCTGGCCCGATGCGGGTTAGTAGACCGCTCGTCTTTCGAAAATGAATTTCTTAGACGTTCAGGTTTTATCACGTTTTCCTTCACTGTTAGGTAAGTGATAAATGAAAAAATCTGTACGTAAATCCGAAAAGACGAATATAGTGGTACAGGCCCGCATTATGATTTGAACCCGCAACCTTCAGATTAAAAGTCTGGCTCATTACCAACTGGGCTATCAGGTTTCTTACTGACTATCAAGTTGGTTTCTTAGTGAATTTTTTTGATTTTTGTGTGAAGTTATTATCAGTATTTTGGCGTCCATCATGGAAGTTCGAATCGGTATTTTTCGAATACCTCGAGGCTGATAACCTCCATTCCTCACCACGTAAGTACAGTCAACAGCACATCAGGTTACCACAAACTGTCAAATTTCCCCAATGGTTAATAAACTCTAATGCTTGGCGATAAAATTGAAAATCGATTAAAGAAAATTGACAGTTTTAGATAGCATGATGTGCCGTTGTCCCTGTACATTATATTTTATCTTAAGAAACCCTCTAAATTTATATGAAACGTGGAATCAAGTGGTTTTAAAACCGCTGAAGCTCTGCCTACACCGATTGGGATTTTAGGTGTGAGCGTATGTGTTCAAGGTTGCGGCTTAGGAGCCGGGGACGTGATTGCTATTTTATTGCCACATCGATGCCTTTTCCTTTTCATTTACTTCCCAGTCCTTAAACTTACATACATAAAAACATACGCTCACGCTCATAATTCTTAACGGGGTAGGCAGATCATCAGTGCTTCTAGAACCACTAGACATAGACATAGACATATACTTTATTGCACACCGTGACACAAAAACATTACAATAACAGACAAGGACAGAAAACAGAAATGTACAAAAAGGCGGCCTTATTGCTAAGGTAGCAATCTCTTCCAGGCAACCTTTGGGTAGGAAAATAATGAAAAAAAAATAAAGCAGAGCGGGTGGTGGCTAACAATAAAAATGAAATAATAATAATAATAAAATATATTTATATATTACATAAACTACAGCTCTAATATTTAAGTACATAATATAACAATATTACATATACTAATACATATAATACAATATTACTATGAAAGAAAGGAACATATGATAACAAAAAGGGTTCATTGGGTAGAGGAAACGGAGTTGAGGAAATGGGCTTTGACTCGTAACTTAAAGGATTCTAGGGAAGGAGATCGTGCCACTAGATGCCACGTTCGACACAAATTGTGAGGGTTATCAGATGGAACAATTTGCATTATGGTGAGAGGTGGTCAGCCTTTCGCCCATTATACAGCAATACCCTCGCATCCCTCTTACAGACTTTTACTTTATAACAATATTAAAATCATTTATTATCAGGCATCTAAGGCCCATAGATAAATACCTTACAGACTAACATACATATGAATTATAATTAAACAGAATAAAACTAACTAACACTATTTCCCGGGTGTTTTTTTGCGGGTGTCTGCAGCCGGGAATCTCCCTCGGAAACGGCGGAACACCACGCCCTCCGGCCAAAACCGGGCAAGGGTAGTTAGCTGGGTACATTCGAAGTTTTTCTTTCACTCCCAGACTAGCGTGGAAGTCCTTAAACTTGAAGTTACTAATTCATACATAAATTACAACATAATCGGTTATTTGTATTTATCAATCGATAGTAATAATCTTTATCCTGATAAAAGATTTGCAAACTTTTACGTTCCGGAAAATCGTAGGTATTTGTAGTTAATCTTCTCATAGATGACCATTTTTCAACTGCAAATGTAAGTTGGTTTTTTAATTTACGAATTTATAAATAGGGGTTGTACGAAAAAAATATAGACAGTATAGACATAATTTTTGTTCTGTCTAAATAGTTTAAGTTGCTGTGTTTTTGTTCGCTTTCTGTGCTTCTTCGTTAGTGTTATTCTACTATACTACCTACGTTTTTAAGAGTTTCCAATATGATTGGTAAGTTTTTTTTTTCACACTATTTTTAAATGTAGTGGAAGCGAAAGAGGTGTGTGTTTGGATCGTATGTACCAGCTAGCAATCTGTGGTCTCTGTCTACTCTAATAGGACAAAGGCGTGATAGTTATACATCTTATGTATATGTATAATTATTAACGACACACACACACACAAAGGCTTCAATTACCAAGATAGAATTTACTTCTTTTTTTATTAGGACAGTCTCTGTTATGTTGTCAGGTTTCCTGTAACTAAGTTCTAAGTTTTGGGTATCTTATACATTTAAAAAAAAAACGTTGAATTAAATTAAAAAAGAAAATGAGCCTTGGCTCAAAATACGTTTAGTGGTGATGAAATTAAGCAATCAACTAAATTAATTAACTTTCCCTAAGGTTAGGAACGTTGGTCAAAGTATAATCAACTAGCTTTCCGCCCACGTGGTTATATAGTGCCCAGCTGTGGGACAAAATGTAGCCTATGTCCTTTCCCAAGGTCTGATCTAACTCTGTACCAAATTTCATGAAAATCGGTTCAGTAATTTATGCGTGAAAGCGTAACTGTAAGGATTTTGCCTCCCCATTCATCTCAATGTTGAGAAAATTGAGAACTTCATATACTTAAGATTCACGCGGTATTTTTCACTAGTTTTAAACATATCGGACACACATTTAAAACCGTGGTAAAAGCCCGTTTAAAACTTCATATGCGTCCCTCAGAAAAACTTCGAAGCCTAGCTCATAGACGTAAAGTAGCTTGCCTAAGTGTTTTTTACAAGATATACTTCGGACTTCGGGGCGTGTGCTCATGAGCTGCACGAGCTCATTCCGCCTGCCCTTTTCTTCTACCGGACGTCAAGAGGCACCGCCGGATACCACCATTACCTTTTCGAGATTCCTCGGATCCGTACTGAGCGCTTGTCTTCATCCTACTATCCTATTCCACTAGTATTATAAATCCGAAAGTTTGTGAGGATGTATGTATGAATGTTTGTTACCCTTTCACGCTCAAACGGGTGGACCAATTTTGATAAAAGATATGGAGGTAGCTGACACCCTGTATTCACACATAGGCTACATACTTTTCCCAAATTCCCACGGGAACGAAGTCCCGGCCGGAAAGCCAGTACATACACACATACGTTCACGCCCATACCGAACGGGCAGGCATACACCAAAACCCTCACTGTATTGTGGTTCAGTTTTATGGGAATATTTTTGATTACCATTCGCTAATGCTTCTTTATATGTAATGCCGTCCTTGTTTACATCACCAAGACAGAAAGAAACAGTAGTATTTTTAAAGTAGCATTAATTTTAATAGTCGTTGCTGCAACTGGGCGATAGTGTTAA
The DNA here is from genome assembly GCA_949987775.1 of Aproaerema taeniolella. Lineage (NCBI taxonomy): Eukaryota > Metazoa > Arthropoda > Insecta > Lepidoptera > Gelechiidae > Aproaerema > Aproaerema taeniolella. Next base: position 8,801,542 of record OX465266.1, read on the forward strand.
AAGTTTAAAAAAGGTTCCACGCACTGTCCACGCCACCGCCACTATTTTACGTGCAAATGACGTCATTACGGAAAATTTACGCTTAATCTCCTTAAATCATAAATTAAGTAACCCCTACTGATCGATTGCTTTTATCTATACTAGCTTATCAACTACACTACTAATAACACTAATAGTATTCGAGTACACGATTAATCTAATAATTTTATGATTTGGTATCAATCTGAACATGCATTAGATTTGTATAACTAGAATACAAAATGATTTATTTGCTTTCACGTTTTTTTGTTTAAAACTAAAGTGTTGGAGTCTCCTAGTACATACAGCGGTTCCCGAATTCTTTTGGCTACGGAACTCTTTTTTAATGTAGGTATATGTGTGTTGCTGTGTCTGATATAAGCATTTTATCATTACTTACATTGAAGTTTGTATAATGGAAATGTATATGGTAACTAAGAAAAATTGTGTTTAATATAAAAAAGCATATTTATTGCAATTTGTATGGTACAGTATTAAATTAATAATATAATTCAACATCAGCTTACAATTCTAACATCTATACACTCCCCTCCTTCTAATTCCAGTTCTCTTGCCGTAGATTTCCCTGAAACAATTTAAATAAACAACAATTTAAACTTTTAATCATCTACCTTCTGACTTAAAAAATATTGACTCAGATCGAGTTTTTAAGGCAAAACTAGCTGCTTATGTAGCTCAAAATGTAAATTTGGTGTAATGTTAATTTTGATGTAGGTATTGTACCCAGTTATTAATTTTAACTGCATAAACATGTTATTTGTGGTTTCTTATGTAAGTGATGCCATGTCTTGAATAAGAAATAAAGATCTTTAAACCTAAATAAAATTGCTTGAAAACACTTTTTTTTTAAAATTTAGGTAGTTGTACTTTGTGTTGTTGATGGAAGAACTCCATGTTATTACAAATGAAAGACATTATTTTTACACTAGTTCCACCTGTTTATCTATCTATACTAATATTATAAAAGGAAAGATTTGTATTTTTTTTTTGTAACCAATAGGCTCCGAAACTACTGGACTGATTTCAAAAATTATTTCACCAATAGGATGCTACATTATCCCCGAGTAACATAGGCTACATAATTTTCCCGAATTCCCACGGGAACGAAGCCCCGAGCGGGATTTCGATTACATCTTCTTCAAGGTCTTAATGTAAGCAGTGAAGTTTATATTATATTTTTACGCATCCTAAGACACACCTGAAGATGTTGAAATCGAAACTGCTAGTAAAATAATATAAAACAAACAAATGGAACTAGTTTAAAAATTATGTCTTTCATTGGTAATTTAAATTAAGACTACAAGGTGGGATATTTGCCGATTGATCTGCCACTTCTATGCATTCCAAGATTACATGGGCAACTGTACCATGTAATCTTGGAATGCATAGAAGTGGCAGATCAATGGCAAAGATCCCACCTTGTAGTAGTGTGCTCTGTAAAGCCTTTGAAATCCCCAGGAATGTTTTGAGTTATGGGTCGGAGCTGAGGTGGCTAGAATGGCCACAAAGATAATGGACTACCTGTTACCTTAGTCTTAATGTAGAAATGGGAGTCTCTGTACACTTTCTTAAGTTTTTTGAAATCTTAAAATTTGATGAGGCTTTTAAGATACTTGCTAAGAGCAACTAGGCAAGTGTAGAATTTGGAAATCAAATAATTAAGAATGTAGTTAATAAATCAAATTAAACATGCATACCTAGGACGAAAGTAAGTGTGATTAGGTACCTACTGATTACTTATGAGAGTAAAAAAGAAAAACCAAGATTTTGAGTTTAGATGAATGGCTTTTTGTATGAGAAATGAAACATAGATTAATCCTAAATATATAAAATGTAAGGTCTTGACTCATTAATGCCCAGCCCAAACCTTTGGGCCTAGAAAGCTGATATTTTGCACAAAGGTTTGCCTGTGTAGACAAGGAATACGGAAGGATTTTACGAAATTCTACTCTAGTTTACAACTAAAAGTAATAACAGGTGATGTTAATAGTAGAAATATGTATTGAATAACATACCTGATATACTATCACCATCAAACTCAAATCGGAGTTTATCTAACGGTTTCTCTAAATGCTCGGCACATTTTGTCATCGCCAACAAGAGCTTATCATCCAACTGCACTGAGATCTCAAAAGGCTTCTTAACATTCTGACATTGGAACTTGATTTTTAAACCATCTATGGGCTCTTCTTCGTCTCTTGTAATTAAATTGCTCACTCCTTGTGATACGATGCCTCCATCAATAAATTTAACAATGTTGTAGTCGATTGACTCAGGAGTATCATCAGGTTTTAAAATCTTATCATTAAAAACAAAAAGCAGCTTATCTTGACTTACACTCTCTTTTTTGGCAAAATAATCAAAGATTTGTGTAAGTTTTTGGAACCGTCTTATTGTGAATTTGAATATTTCTGAACTTTGCCAATAGACTTTGACTGATAACTCCTCGTTTTCATTTTCATCTGGTGTATTATCTTCTTCAACAACTACTACATCATCTTGTTTTTTTTTATTGCTGTTACTGAACAAAGGCTGCGCATCGCATAGGTCTGGGTATTCGTCTGTGTTACCGACACTGTAAGTAGGTACTGAAGGGTCGTACGGGTTTCTATCTGTGAATACTGAGTTAAAGAATTCTAGTATTAAGTCCCGCTGGTTGGCCGGGCCCCACCAGTAACGGCGACCACCTCTCCTGCTCCTGCTGCCTCGCCCACGTCTCCGCGGGGTGCTCCGTCCTCTGCCTCGCGCTCCACGGCCTCTAGACGTCGATGCGGTACTTTCATTCTGACTAGCGTTACTCTTCTGACGTTTAGAACGCGATGGAACCACTTCTGGCAACTCCTCTAACTCAGTAGTAGCAGTTGAAGCCCCAACTTTTCTTTTTCGCGCCGACGCCCGCGTCGTCCGCTTAGAAGTCGTTTTATCGTTACCATCTACAGACACATCAGGCAAATCACTTACAGAACAACTAGGTACCTCGTCTGACGTTTTCTGAGCTAATTTCCTTTTGTTTTTCGCCGGCAAAGGATTGTTTTTCACTATCTCATCGAGCTCGTTAGTTTCGTCGAGGAAGTCGATAGTTTCAACGGGTTTATCGTCGAATTTATCCTTCATCTTCTGTAGTTTTTCGGACATGTTACCGTAGCAGTCATCTTCGGAGTCTGACGACATTTTTTTTGAAATAAATAACTCTAAAAATCAAAAAATATATAACACAAGCCAAACCACAACAAAATCGGACAAAAACAAAATCGTTTTTTGATTGCGTTTCGTTTCGATTCGAGTAAGTGAGACGTCAAAAGATTTTTCAGCTATTTTGTAATTCATATTTATTTACATTGCGATATAATTATTTACATTGCGAAAAAGTTTGGTTTTTAAGTTTCAAAAGTATATTTTTTTGTTTTTATATAAGTAGTGTCCCTAGTTAAAAGTACAATTTTAAATGTTGCATAAAGCTACATAAAATGAAACAAAACGCAAAAGCGCGAGAATTTAATAAAAGTGATGGCGGGTTCCGCATATATTATTTTATTACATTTTTAATATACACATCCACACGGACTATATTGCACGATTTTTCATACAAAAGAGGCCTGTTTGATAGCTTCTCAAACAGGCCTCTTTTGTATGAAAAATCGTGCAATATCCCTAGACCGTGTTGATTGTGTACATCTAGGGACGAATAAATTGTTTCTTCTTGAAATTTTAGTAAAGTAATAATGACGCTGCTTGTTCATGGTTTAAGAAGCTGACTTTTGCTCTCGAGTCGTACATGTATATTTTGACGGCCGGCAGGTTTAGTCGAGTGGTGCTGCCTCTCTTAATCGACGGGTGCTGGGTTCGATTCCCAGTTGGGGCCAAATTTTTGTATGAAGCAGATGTTTGTTCTCGGGTTATTGGTGTCTGTCTTAGTATATGTTCCAAGCGGGACCCAAGACACAAGAAAAAAAAATCTTAGAGTGGACCTTTGAGTGTGTAACGTCTATTTTTTTATTTTATCCATAATACATTAATGAAAGCCTTTAAGTGTGTGCCGTTATTTGAGGACACCTATGCTTATGAAAAACCGCTCGTGAGGTTACTATTTACCCATGTGCTCTCGGCGTTGTTGCTTACGATGAAAACATTTTTGTTATGTTATGAATATGGGGTAGCCTGATCCGCTGACTCTGTACCTTGTGGGAAGATGTCGTCTAACTTTTCGACTTTATTGTTTTTTTTTTAATTTTAATTTTGAGTTTGGGAATAGTTAATGTCAGACCATGACATCAGGAAGAAGTACATATAGCAGCACGTCAAGTTACCAATTCACTCTATGAAAAACAGTGCTATTATAATTTTCCACGTCAAAAACGTAAGAGTCACCGACTTCAATCCCAAAAACCCTCCTTTTTTGATGTTGGTTAAAAATCGACTAGCATGAAGCTCCTAGTCGAGACGAATCAAATGAGCACAAACACGGCGGAATTGCTTTATTTTATTACATAGTTCCCATGGCTATTTACCGTCTCCATCATCAGACCCTGAATATCACATAGGATCGGAGTCCTTATTAATTAGACTCAAACACATTCAAATTCGATGGTATTACATAATTTTGTTACAGAGATCCCATACTCCTAAACCATTCATCATCAGCTTCATCATTAGCTCAGCAACATCAGATGGTGACCATTAGATGCAAAAATCTACATAGATTAAGATAATTTCTGATAAACAGTGTTTATGCCTACAAAATTTGAGGGTTTCCCTCGATTTCCCCAGGATCCCATCATCAGATCCTGACCTGGTGACAATGAGACCACCTCTGACGTATGACCTACCAAATAAAAAAAGAATTATTCAAATCGGTTTATTATTGCCGGAGTAACCGCGTAACTAATATAAAAAAAAAAAACAGTCGAATTGAGAACCTCCTCCTTTTTTGAAGTCGGTTGAAAAACGAGATCAAAGCGACATTAAGGTCAACATGTATAGCCTGACGTGCTATCGTCAAAGTATTAATGCAGACATCATAAAACATGAATTAGTTATTTTTATCTTTCTGATAAGTTTGTTCGCGGAAATATAGATCCAATGATTTCGGTTAATCAACTTTTATGGTTTTTATTATTTATGTATCTGTCAGATAAAAAATCTAGTTTGTTCTAGATATAAATTTATGGATAGCTAGTATTCCGCCCGGGACTTCGTTCCCCTAGGAATTTGGGTACTTTCATATCAAAATTTATCGAAATTGGTCCAGTCGTTTGAGCATGAAAGAATACAAACATCCATACATTCATTCATACAAAACTTTCGCGTTTATAATATTAGTAGGATTTTAGTCTGGTTCGTGAATAATAGAGCAGTTATGATATTGAAAATGACAATGAAAGTAACTGAGAAAAATCGAATGAAGAATTCTACCCAGTAAATAGCAATGTTCTCCATGAAGCCATGAAGTAAATCGCTTTTTTTTTGTTTTTCCACAGCCAAGGCGTTTGTTTTCGTGTTTGCGTTGGGAGTGGCTGTGGCCAATGATTTGGCGGGAGTGGACCCTAACACCTTGTCCTGTGACCCAGAGGGGCAGGTAATCTTTTAATTTCGTTACCATCAATATTTCATCATGATACAATTTTTAGAGCGATGTGAAAGAGACAAAACATATCTACAAAACGTAATAAAAATTACGTTGTGTTTAAGCGAGAAGTTTATTGATGTAAGCTTGTGACCACGCTTGTGACTGCCTCAGGAAAGAATGATCTTGTTTCCTTGGATCTTGAACATATAAGTATTTCATAGCTTCACTTTACATATTATGCTTTTTTGAGCATGAGGAAATCCGCAGGAAAACCAAGGTTACCGACATTGCTCGATTGCTAACCATAGGGGTCGTCCATTAATCACGTGAGTCTCGAAAAGGGGTGAGGGGGTTTGTAAAAAAACACGAAATAGTTCAGGGGGAGGGTATAGTGAGATATCACGTGTATAAATGTTTCGTTAAAAGTACGGTTTTTAATGTCTGCCTTAACTTTTAACATTCAAGAATTAAAATTAAGAACTGAAATAATTAGGTATAAAAAGGTGTATTAAAAACAACATTCTGAAATTGACTGAAATTCATTGGGCCTTTCATAATTCGAACGGCACGGCATGGCATGACAAAATTTGTATTACCATTGCTCTCTATGTTCCCAGCTTCTAGTATCACTAGTACCTAGGATAAGAGGCAATGGTTACACAATTTTGCCGTGCCGTTTTCGTATTATAAATGGGCTATTCTTTGTTTTAAAATTACACGTGTTTTTGGGAGGGAGGCGGGATTAAAAAGATGCCAAAAAAACCTCACGTGATTAATGGACGATCCCTAAGTGGCAATGGCCAGGGCACATTGCTCATAGGACTGGTTGCCGTGAGCAGAAAAGTCCTACAAAAAAGGTGCGCAGCGTAGGAAGGCCTCTCACAAGGTGGACTGACGATCTGGTAAAGATGGTGGCAAGCCGCTGGATGCAGGTGGTGCACGACCGATCGATGTGAAGATCCTTGGCCTATCTACGTCTGACATAATGATGTCACTTCATTAACATCAAAACTCTTTCAGGGCATTCTCAAAGACAATGCTTGTTCTTGGGGTTGAAAGTATTTGTATCTGTCTTTGATATCGCCTGAATGGAAAATCTACTTCTTATCGTGTAGGTGTAGTCAAGTGTGTGGCAAACTTGGCTAAGAGTTTTCATACCACACAATGGCCTCTGACTTGGTTTTAACGACTGTTGTCAATCGACAACAGCCAGGACCGACAGCTTATGGAAAATGCATTGGATTGAAATCGTTGGTCAACAAAAGAGGAGGCTTTTGCCCAGTAGTGGGACGTAAAATTTAAACTTGACTAAAAACTTTAATTTGCTTCTCAGGTATTCCTCCTACTTCCTCACTTTACTGAATGCAACAAGTTCTTCATGTGCGTCCATGGAGAAGAAGTCGAGTTTAAATGCGCTCCTGGAACCATCTTCGACTTTGAACAGCAGGTAAAGTTTGATGTTCTTGAATAAAATTACCTACTGATACTAAGTACTTGACTGAGGCCCGTTTTATAGAAGGAGACTCGAGTCTTGATCTAAACTTAAATATTGAATGTATTTTTCTTTCACTATTAAAAGACAAAGACGGCTGCTACTTAAGTATGGATCAGAGTCTGAGTCGCGTTCTATAATACGGACCTATGTATTTTTTCTTCTAAAAATAGGCAACAGACTTACGTTACGAGTAACTGCACGAATGCGGCAAAAAGAGTACACAAGACAGTACGTCAAACTACATTTGTTCGTCTTGTCTTGACGTCGCAATAGACGACGCGATTTCCATTTTCCTAATGCATGACCTGGAGTGCATTGAAAAATAAGACCTTTGCTCCGGAAGACAAGTTAAACTGAAAAAATATAAGGAATCTTGCAGCAGCATTAGAAGGTCTATATCTTCAAGTTAGGATGGTTAGGTTAGGCAATATACATTTTAGAAAAAAATATGTTATATCTCTAAAATTAAAAAAAATATATCACCTCCAACATTCGATTCCTTATAATTTTTAAGCTTTCAAATAGCTGACGTAATCGAAATGGTCTATTCGTTTAAGAGCTACAATGTCACAGACACACAAATACATGGACATAAAGATGGACATACACACGTCAAACTAATAACACACCTCTTTTTTGTCGGGGGATAAAAAAATAAGTATTAAAACAAACACCTCTCCAACTTTTCCAGACCTGCGAACATGATTGGGCAGCAGAGTGCGTGCTCCGTAACCCTGGTGAAGAGGAGGATAAAGAAGAGGTTGAGGAAGTAGAGGGTTCCGGTTATGAAGAAATTGATGGTTCAGGATCTGGAGAAATCGAGGGTTCAGGGTTCGAGTGGCCCAGTGAGGCTGGTGAAGGTACAAATAATTTACTTATGTTCTTAATTTTTCTAACGCCTAAACATGATTTTTCAACAAAGCATTCTTGCGCATGGAATAAGATAGATGCATAGAAACACTTTATTGTACACAAAGAGTAAAATGTGAGAATAGGCGGCCTTCTTCTTGTTATCGTGTAGGTATAGTCAAGGTGTGGCAAACTTGGCTAACCCTGGTGTCAGTTTTCAAACCGCCAAATGGCATCTGACTTTGTTTTAACGAGTTTAACGACTGTAGTCAACAGACAACAGCCGAGACCGACGGCTTCACGTGCTCTCCGAAACACGGAAACGCTCGTGATGAATTGCCACTTTGGTCACCTATCAGGTCCCTGTCTCTGTGTACGTTGTTTAACCTTATTGATCGGTTGGGATCAGCGAGCGCCACTGGGCTATGAGCTCGACTGACCTTATCACATGTTCGCGTTTTCCACTAGGAGTCAACAATTTTGGCTAAAGCAACAAATATGCAATGATCCGACTGATTCGGTTAAGCAACTGTACGTTTTTATGTTAAAAAAGGTTATGAATAAAGTAAAAAAATATTTATTTAGTGATGATTATGGATGCTCAAAAGAATAGCAGATGGCTTGGCATATCCTTTCATTTTAAATTTGGTTACTTACAGACACTCCAGTAAAAACGTTTGGGGTGAAACGTAGCGCATCTCTGCCTAAATTCACTACAATGTTGGATTGTAGTAGTGCTGCTAGCGCCACTAAGCAGCTGCCTTATAAGTAAGTAGTTTTTTTAACTAACATTTACTAAATTTATTTTAATTTCGCTAACTGTAAAGGATATCATATTATATTCCGTCGGAAACCAAATGGCACCTAATTATTAAATTTTGTTTGGTGTGAAAAGTTTTAAAGATGAAACTATAAAAGCGAATATTTAAGCTTTTCCAACGATTTAAATTGTTTAGAGTACACATACAAGGCAAGATCTTTTAAAGGAGGTCAAGTTTACACAGCCCTTTTCAAAATATTTTTTGATAACTCGGCTAAAGACGGTAGCGGTGGCGGCATGTTCGCGCGTAAAGGCAACTCATTCCATCACTGATGGCATCAATTTTCCCTTTCCAATTGTCCTTTGGTCAAGCATATCGCATATTACACGGAAACATGTTTTATCTTCTCCAGGGGTGACTGCCAACGCTACTGGCGTTGCCAAGACGGCGTTCTTCAATCAGCTTTCTGCGCTGATGGCTTGTACTTCAACGTGAACAGCCAACAATGCGATTTCGAGAACAACGTGAGATGTGACGTCAACCATGAGTACGAACTCGATGGCGAATTCATCGTGCACAAGTAGACGATGGTAACGCAGCAGGCAGATTAGGGTCTATATTTTAAATCGTTTGATTCATCAAGAGTAATCTTTCACTGTCGCAACAGTCGTCTGCAAAAGAGAGATGCACTCAGCCTTTCCGATCGTCGAATAAAATGATTTTGAATACAAGGCCAACAGCAATCTCTTGTTGAGTACCTATTTCTTGTGCGGGATTTTTACTAGTATTCTTTGTTGTTTATTTGAACTGTAATCGAATTGACAAACTTAAGAAAAAGATGGATACTATCAATGCATTTTTTCAGGCTAGTTCTAGAAAAAAAATGTAGTTCAATGTTTTGTCATAATTTATAATACCCATTTATTTTCATCCTGACTGTTATCACTATGTACATTCAAATACATGATTAAAATTACTAGAAACTCCCCACTTTCACATGGAGTACAACATCAAAATGAATGTAAAGTATTTAGATGTAAGTAATTTTGGCATCGCGTACGAATTATTCACTTGAAAGAACGTTTTTATATTCAGTTCTGCTGATGAAAATAGTTGTCTTGTAGGATATTAATTATGTCGGTGCCTATATTGTTAACCACTTGTGCCGTCTAGATTTTTAAAATTATTTTTATAAGTAAATACAAAAAAAATTAACTAATGTTTTTTGTTTTTACCCCTCATTTGTCGGATTTTTGGGACTAATAAATTGCAGCATCAATCGTGTTTTTAATTTTATTCTTGGTTAAAAGTGACTTGTTTGATATTTTCATAAAGTGACTTTTACTGAATGAACAAGATTATAATTTGCACCGGTGTTTTCCATTATTATTTTTTTAGGCAATTTAAAATGCTTTGAACAATTTATTGAGAGGATGTACCGTTTTTTTGTCACTAACGAGGAAAAACATGAACTTGTCATCGTCAAGTATATTAAAAGTCATTAAAAGTTATTTTAAAAGTTATTTATCAGTAGCCAAGTATTTTTATAAAGCTTTCAGTTCTGTTTAACACACATTGCATGATTTTTTTACATACAAAAGAGGTCTGCTTGAGAAGCTACAAAAGCATATTCGAGATACATGGAGCACTATAATTTTCAGATGAGCAAGTGCTAAACCTGGATTTTAAATTCTAGTCAATAAATTTTGTTTTACTCAAAATTTGAGAAAACGTGACGAAAATAAAAAAAATTGCGTAAATTCGACCATTTTCATACAAAAAGCAGGCAAAAACTGCATTTTCGTTACTTACTCGTCTCTATGTATTACACGCCCTCTATGTATCTCGAGTATGCTTTTTATAGCTTCTTAAACAGCCCTCTTTTGTATGAAAAATCGTGCAATATCCCTACACCGCGTTGATGTGTGTATATTTATAATTGCACAAACAAAGTTATTATTAACAATCATTATCAAAGTCAATGTGTTAATGCTATACTTAAGATAAGAAGTAGTATGTACGTGTTAGTCAGGTAATCTTGAATCTTTTCAATACGTCAGTTTTTTTCTTATTGTCTTCCCTCTAAGAAAGGGTTAGGATCAGGGTTCTCCACTTTTTCGAATGGGAAGTAGGGGTGGTCCTGCCAGAAAGTCTGAGGAATTGTGCGGCGGTTTTGGTTCAATTTACCTGAAATGAAAATAAGGAAAATTAATTAATGTACTTTAAAATCAGGTACTTATTAACTTTAAAACTTGAAACTCCGCATAAAATTGAAATGTTTCCCAACAGGACACATTAGAACATTTCAATAAAAATTGGCAAAAAATATATATCATATCCATACTTCGGCAACCAGCTGATCGCACAATAGGCAATTTTTGTTTTTCATAAGTCAATTAATGAGTGTTTTAATGGTGGTTAAGTATTAAAATACCTACATAAAAAACGGTTTATTTTCAGGATTTCAACACTCCATATTAAAATAAATAAAACAATTTTATTCATAAATAAATAATTTTATTATATTAATTTTTGTAAAGAACAAAAATAATAACATAAACATTTATAAAAAAAAACGTTATTTATATGTATATAGCCCTGTAAATACTGAACCCTAACAATCTTGTTTCGGTTTGGCATGTGGGAATGTGGGAACAGATACGGTAAATATTTTGTTATTTTAATTGTTTTTCTACTGAAACTGAATTAAAAGACCTTGTGAAAACTGTAAACCGTAATGTTACAATTTAAGTAGTGAAGTTATAATGTCAATTACAAATTGCCTAAAAAAATTTGAATTTACGAAACTTGGGTCGCCTGCATCAAATTAGCTGATAGATTCGACATAACCATACCCCGTGCGTGGGCATTTCCTCAAGTGAAAAAAAAAATTGATACTTAAGGCGACTACAGCACCGTTCTTGAGCAAAAGGCGGCACACATAGGGATAGTGCCATCTCCGTCTCTCAACAGGCTTGGGCCGGCAATGCGAACAACAGTATCGATACACGAAGTTTACGCACGCGCGTAAAAATATGTTCGAAAATGAGAAAAATGAGATTTATGGAAAGGTAACAGCTTAAATCGAAAAATGCGTTAACTACTTATCGAGAGTGTTTAATCACGAACATTGATAGCACATTCAAGTTCCTGTGTGCATTTTACTACTATCGTTTTTACAGCTTAAAAGATACACAATATTGGGTATTTAGCGGTGACTTTGTGAGCTTTTTCTATCGAACCAAAAGTGCTGAATCATGTTTTCAGCAAACTACTTATCTAGTTTATGTCCTGAATATTTGAGTATTTTTTTTTTTCGCGTCATGCTTATCTACGCATCATAAAATCGATTTAGGTGCTGTAGTCGCCTTAATAAAAAGTTCGTAGTTAAATGCAAAAAAAAAGTGACAGTTCATAAAGTACCGACAGTTTATAAGTCAAATTACAATATTACGGGTTTGACTATGTTACGGTGACATAGGCTTTGGAAAGGGCTTTGAGGGACTTTACAACTTTCGTGGTTTCAGTGGACTGGTTCAAAAGGGTTCGGGCTGGGGTGGTCAACTCTTTCGAAGGGGTAATAAGGGTGGTCCTGCCAGAAACTCGGGTTCACTGTGCGGTAGTTCTTGTTCAATTTCCCTGGAAAATAAATGTTCTATCATTGGAGTGGACTGGTAATCGAACCTAGCATAGGAACCGCCGCCCGTCCGCTGGTGTATTTTTATTGTAGGGTAATTTGTCGGGGGAGCTTGGCGAAAATTAAATGTACTCTGGCTTAATACGCTGTGTATTTCAAAAGTAACTAATACTGTATTATAGTATTTAATAGTAAGTAAGTATGTACCTAGGTACGAGTAGATTTCTCGGCTGTAAATAACTATTTAATTTTTTAAATTAACTTTGTGTGAAATTATCAGTATTTTGGCGTCCATCATGGAATTTAGAATCGGTAGTTCAACATCCTGGGGTGGGCTCTAGAGTCTAGACCAGGGGTTCCCAACCTTTTTTTGTCTACTGCCCACTTTAAGAATAAATTATTTTTTAACGCCCCCCTTTTTAAACATACTTAAAAACCGCTAAGTACTTATAACTGATTATTGAAACGCAACTTTATAGTATTCGGACAGAGTATCTTTTATTGAAAATAAAACAAACATAATCAATTCTTATATAAAAACTAATGTGAAGGTTGAATCTGATGCTGTTCAATAAGTTTGTTGATATCAGGTTCCAATTTACTCAAAAACAGCCGCAAGTCGCCACGTTCGGTAACACGCAAACGATTTCTCTTTTTAGTAAGCAGCGTTGCCACAGCACTAAAACCACGTTCACACAAATATGACGATGGGAATGCTATCAAGAATCGTTGAACAATTGACCACAATCCAGGGTACAATTGCAGGATCGGTTTTTGAAGCCAAAATTCTTGATATCCATTTTAGAACTTGATTTTTATTTCTTCGTTTGTTGTCAATTCTATAAGTTCTTCTTCCAGCTGAGGTGACATTGCTATGTTGACATTTGAAAACGGATCTAACACCCAGTCTGGTATTTCCAAGTTTAAAATGTCCTGGTATCGTTCGGTGAAGTCAACGTGGAGGTTTTCCAAATGTTGGCAGTAGGCAAACAAGTCGTCGTTACTGCAGGATAATGATAAATTCGGAAAATTGTGAAACTCACGTCTGCCCATATTCTTTTTGTGCAGAAGCAGTTTGGCTGCGAAAGCAGCAACGACATTTTTTGTTTTAATTAAATTTAGTTCATCGCCTTGCAGTTGGAGGTTCATGTCGTTGAACAATTTATACAGGTCTGTCATGTAAGCTATATCATTCTTTGATGTTATGAGCTTGTTGCGCAGTTCCGTATCTTTAGTTTCCAAGAACTCTATCACAGAGTCAAACAGGTTGTAAAATCGAATCAGACAATTGCCTCTTGACAGCCAACGAACTTCAGTATGAAGCAATAAACGGTTGAAATCTTCGTCATTAGTAACACAAAGCTGATGAAATAATCTATCATTCAAAGAGCTGCTACGGATTTTATTGACTGCTTTGATGACATATTGCAGTGATTGAAATAGTCGTTCACTTAAGTTTCTAGCAACCAAATGTTGTCTATGAATAACGCAATGTATAGCAAGGACATCTGGAATTTTATTTTTTAAGTACGCTATGAAGCCTTTATGGCGCCCTGTCATAGCCGGAGCGCCATCCGTAGCAACTGATATAATATTTTTCAAAGGAATCTCTTTCTCTTCACAAAACTTTTCCAATGTATTGAATATGGTTTCGCCTTTTGTATCTGTCTCCAAATTTCTGGCAAACAATAGTTCTTCACGTATTTTCTCATCTTTAATAAACCTCACGTAAGATAGCAACAACGCTTCATTAGTTGGTAAAGTGGACTCATCGAGCTGAATTGAGAATTGACTAGTCCTCAGATGATTGCACAATGATTCTTCAATGTTTTCAGCCATTTCATCAATTCGTCTTTGCACAGAATTATTACTCAAAGGAATTTTTCGGATAATATCTGCGGCCGGTTTATGAAGCACAGTAGTTATTACTTCCTTTATTGCTGGCAAAATTAACTCTTCTCCGATGTTGTGTGGTTTGCCTTTTTGAGCAATTAACAAAGAGATATTGTACGAAGCTCGAAGTCCGTCGTCATCTTGCTTAGCAGCCGCCGAAAATAGTTTTGATACACTTGGCTGAGTATTATGCTTCTTCTCTAGGTCTTGAAAATATGCTACATTCTTGTCTTTCTTATCTGGATGCATTTTATTCAAATGATCTTGCAGTCTTGAAGGCTTCATTGCTTCGTTCGAAAATGTTTTTAGACATAGAAGACACAAAGGCGACGACGGGTTTGTGGGATTTTCAATAAATCCGAATTTAATATATTCCGCAGAGTATTGTCGTCTCTTCTTTTTTACTTCCGACATTGTTTTGTTTTGAGAAATACGTAAGTGTTATAATGAAGTACTGCTTATCTATTATGCGCGAAACCGCAAATGAAAATAAAATAAATTTACGTCGTTTATATAGGATTGCATAAGCAGCACGCACCAACAGGAATAAGACAAACGTGCATAAACTCGTTTATCTCATTCGACGCCCAATCGTACTCGACAAGCAAGAACAAGTATTATAGAACCAGCCGATTGATACAGGAATGTACAAATCGGATTATTTAACAAAAACTTGTTAAAACATGATTGCCCGCGGTCTATTATATCGAACCGAGTTTGAGCTATATCTTAATTAATATTAGTTGATGTTCACAAGATGTAGTCGAGAGTCGAGAGCTCAGTCGGTGTCTAAGAGTCTTCCTAGCTAGGTAGATGAAATTATAAATCGACCCCAAAGCCCTACACAACGCCCCCTTTTTTTTCTGGGTCTCTTACCGCCCCCCTTTAGGCCTGCAGCGCCCACAAGGGGGCGTTATCGCCCACGTTGGGAAAGACTGGTCTAGACCATACTGGGGTGGGCACATGTAAAAAAAGAACTTACGCAAAGCATCCATGTCCTCAGACGAGAGTTCGAAGTCGAAAATGTTAATGTTCTCTTCTATCCTCTTCTTGTTCACTGATTTCGGGATGGGGACTACGCCTAGTTGGACCTGAAACAAAAGGGGTTTATTTATTTCAAATAAACTTTTTAAGAAAAAAAAAACTTCAAAAAACTGAAACATAAAGACAAAATCATTTAATATACTACGTTAAGGCTTAAGGGTTAAGTAGGTAACTAGGTACCTACTGATCTGTTTAAAGTCGGTGCCAAGTCAAATCAGCTTGATAGGCCCCCTTCGCACCGACTTCAAACAGATCAGTAGGTACTACGTAGGTGATTAAATGATTTTGTCTTTAGTTTTCGGTTTTTAGGGTTCCGTAGTAATCTACGAACCCTTATAGTTTCGCCATGTCCGTCTGTCCGTCTGTCCGTCTGTCCGTCTGTCCGCGGGTTTTCTAAGAAACCCTTGATACTAGAGAGCTGAAATTTGGCATGATTATACATATTAATCACGCCGACAGAACTGTAGAGTAAAACCTTAGAAAACAAATTTTTTTCGGGTGTCTTCCATAGACGTGAAAGGGCGATGAATTTTTTTTTTCTCGCCAATATCATCGAGTGGGGTGTCGAAGAATAGCTTTTTAAAAGATAGAAGGGGTTTACTAAGAACGTTTTTCGATTTAGCACTCCGTTTGCGAATCATAAATTTTTAAAGTGAAAATTATTGTCAAACACAAGTGTCCCCCCCCTCTACCAGCTAAACGGTTGTTTCTAAAAATGTGTAAAAATTCACAGAGGTAGAATATACATCAAATTTAAAAGGAAAACTATAAAACATAAGTTGGCCCTTCAAGTTTGCGAGTAATGGTAAACCAAGTGCCAAACACTGTTGGGATTAATAAGAATATATTTACTAATATTAGATCCTTGGTACTACAGAGCTGCAATTTGGCATGTTCATACATATTAATTGCGCCGACAAATAGAAAAAATAAAATTTTGTAAAAAAAAAATTTTCGGGTGTTTCCCATACATGTGAAAGGGCGATGGATTTTTTTTCCCGCCGATATCATCGAGTGGGATGTCATAGGATAGTTTTTTAAAAGATAGAAGGGGTTTACTACGAACGTTTTTCGATTCAGCAGTCCGTTTGCGAAAAATTAATTTTTAAAATGAAAAAATTTTTTTAAATATTTCACGAGCATTTAGCATTTACGACGAAGTTCAGCCTAATCCAAAACAACTGCCATACAAAGTTCCACGCTAAAAGTGAGGCAAGGTTGAAAGCCAAGCTGTACCATATTGACATTTCATGTGTCGTTATAGGTTTTTGGGGGTGTTAATTACGAAAATGACATCAAAATTATACACAATCGCCACGCGACCTGCTCTTTAGCACCAGCTCGAAATTATTCCTAACAATACTTTTGTTGCTAAAAAAATTAATTTTATTTTTTTTTAAGTCAAAAAATATTCGCGCTCGCTTCGCTCGCGGATTAAATACTTCCATTCTGTTGTATTTAGCCCTAAACCAAAGTTAGTGTCCCCCCCATCTACCAGCTAAACGGTTGTTTCTAAAAATGAGAAAAAATTCTCGTTGGTAGAATATACAACGAAATTAAAAGAAAAACTATCACACATAAGTTCGCCTTTCAAGTTTGCGAGTGATAGTCGACCAAGTGCCAAAAGTTTTTGGAATTAATAAGCATATGTTTACAAGGTTCAATACTAAAAGAGAGGCGAGGTTATTTTATCAGCAGGTCTATATTATTTCTTATAATATTGTCGCAAAAAATAAAAATAAAATAAAAAAGTTTAAAAAATAAATTTTCGCTCGCTTCGCTCGCGAATTTTATAATTTCATGTTGTATTTAGACCAAAATTAAAGTTATTTCTGAAACTACAAACTCCTTAATACATTTGTTTTTTATACTATAGTATTTGGAGATTTTAACATCGACTATGACTAGTGATGGAAGATACTCAGCCTTTTAAGGCTTTTAATAAAAACTCACCTTATTTTTGACGCCTCGCGACTGATTCAGTCTTTTAGTTCCCAACCTTTAGTCATAAGACTAGCTTTTGTAGTTGAAGTCTTTTAACGTAAAAAACTGAGCTGTTACTTAAACAGCTTAACGGACTTAAAAGACTGGCGACTCATTATCTGGGAAGTCGACAGTCGTAAGGTATGTGTTGATAGAATGTAAATATCTCATTTTATCTCCTTGTCAAATGTTATCAAAATGTATTTAGTGGTTTAGGCGTGAATTATTCCTTTTGGTTGATAGGTTACAAAAGGAATATTTAATATCACACACAAACTGCGGTGCGATCCCTTTTACATAAAAGAACTTGAGTCGTTTAAGTCTTTAGTATTTTGAAAACAACTCGAGTCGTTTCAGTTTTTAATCTTTTAATAAACTACTAAGTCTTATTAATAAAAACTCGAACTTTCAGTCTTAATTTTAGAGTCTAGTCCTGTAAGATGGAGGCGAGTCTTTTTAATAAGCCTTAAAAGACAGTCTTTTTCATCTCTAACTACGACCGTAACGATAGTACACCCGTTTTAAATGAATACGTTATGTAAATAATTTTTATACAACCATTTGCATCCACGCGAGGTGGTTATTAAACAGATGATTTTTTTTTCATTTTCCTTGTGGCGCTGGAATCTATATTTCTCCTTTAGTTACCTTCTTTCTTTGTGACCTCGTTTTTATTATACATTATTAGCGATTTAACCGTCCATATGCTCGTAGAATTAAGAAGCCAGCTGCATATTTGAACCATGCTGCTACGGAACCCTACAATGCGCGTGTCCCGACACGCTCTTGGCCGGTTTTTTAAAGTCGGCTTAATTTTTTTTCTTAAAAATTTGATTTATTTTTTCATTTTTGTGTAAATAGGTAATAAAGAACATGAGAAACACTGTAACTGCCTATTCAGTTCAAGAATTGCCCTCGATTTCCCTGGGATTCCATCATCAGATCCTGACTTGGTGACAATGGGACAACCAGAGTTATTCAAATATTAAGTCAATTAAAATTAGAAGTAAGAAAATTTATATGATTGACTTAAAAAGAGCGACCCTCGGAGTTTCTTGCCTATTCTTCTCCTGAGGAAGACTGCACCTTTGCGAATAGACGTAAAGTCAAAAATGCTAATGTAATTTACTAATTTGCTCTATGATTATATTGATTTTGCTACTCAAATTATTTGAATTTTGTGTTTATTTATTTAACAGTTTATTGTACACAGGAAAAAAAAATTACAGACAAATAGAAAAACGAACACAAAAGGCACAGCTTATTTCTTTAAGAAATTTCTTCCAGCAGACCTGGGACAGTGAGAGGCGTAAAATAAATAAAGACAGACGTGCACAATTAACCACTGTTTGTCTTATTCTTGAAGCACTTTGTATGTTCTATGAAAATAAAGTATTAATGACTTTAGTACTCTTTCGAAAAAAAAAATTTTTTAATCAGCCCACAAAAATGAAATTTAAACCATGACGAGGATCATCATTTTAGGGTTCCGTAGTAATCTGCGAACCCTTATAGTTTCGCCATGTCCGTCTGTCCGTCTGTCCGTCTGTCCGCAGGTTTCCTAAGAAACCCTTGGTACTACAGAGCTGAAACTAAGCATGATTATACATATGAATCACGTCGACAGAACTGTAGAATAAAATCTTGGAAAAAAAATTTTTTTCGGGTGTCTCCCATAGACGTGAAAGGGCGATGAATTTTTTTTTTCTCGCCAATATCATTGAGTGGGGTGTCATAGGATAGCATTTTAAAAGATAGAAGGGGTTTACTAAGAATGTTTTTCGATTCAGCACTCCGTTTGCGAAATATACATTTTTAAAGTGAAAATTTTTGTCAAACACAAGTGTCCCCCCCCTATACCTGCTAAACGGTTGTTTCTAAAAATGTGAAAAAACTCACGTTGGTAGAATATACAACGAAATTTAAAGGAAAACTATCACACATAAGTTGGTCCTTCAAGTTTGCGAGTAATAGTCGACCAAGTGCCAAACACTGTTGGGATTAATAAGAATGGTTCAACCATGCTGCTACGGAACCCTACAATGCGCGTGGCTCGACACGCTCTTGGCCGGTTTTTTTAAATGGTAGCTGATATTTTCCTTATTATCTACTACCAAGAACTCTTAAAATAATTTTTTAACTGAAAGAGAAAAAAAACAAGTAATACTGTGTGAAAAATTAAAAAAAAAAGTCATAAAATGTGTAATAACTTCTAAATTACAAAAAAATCGCGGAACAAACATGGGGGTGATCTAAATGCCCCCTGGCTCGAGGCCAAATTTTTCTTTAGGACGTCGCCCGCTGGTCATCCTGTATAGTATGAAGCAGAGGACAACTTACCAAATATCTCAGCGCTATTTGAGGCACAGTCTTCTTATACTTGTCAGCAATTCTTTTCAGTACAGGATCGTCTACTTTCGTGGCCGGAGTGTCTTGCTTCTCGAACAATCCTCCAAAAGGAGTGTAGCCTACCACTACGATGTTGTGAGCCTTGCAGAATTCTAGAAGCTTCGGCTGGGCTAGGTTAAGATTCATCTGGAAGTTGAAGAAGGTCTTTTTAGTAATTTGTATAACCCCCGATAAAAAAGAGGGGTGTTATAAGTATGACGTGTGTCTCTGTAGGTATGGTTGTGTGTATGTGTGTCTGTCTGTGGCATCATAGTTCCTAACTTTGTTGCTTTAGCCAAACGATGCGATTTTTGTTATATGGAAACTGACGTACCTACCTAATCAAAATTGGTCCAGCTGTTTAAAAGTTATAAGCAATCGAATGTCGGGTGTAATGTGGGGGGGGGGGGGGCAGCACATCAGGCTATAACATTTTGACTTTGACGTCACCCTTATCCCGGCTTTCGTAATGCAACTGTGTAACCTGACGTGCTGCTGACTGTAACTAAACGTGGAGAGTCCTTCGGGGAGTATGCTCATAAGCTGCACGAGCTCATTCCGCCTGCCACTTTCTTCTAACCGGACGTCCAGACGCACCCTTCCCTTGTGGAGATCCCTCAGATCCGTATTGAGCGCTTCTCTTCATATCTTATACTAGCATTCCGTCCGGGACTTCGTTCCCGTGGGAATTTGGGAAAATTATGTAGCCTATGTCCATCGGGGATATTGTAGCTTTCTAATGGTGAAAGAATTTTTCTAAGTAGTTTCGGAGCCTATTTAATACAAACAAACAAACAATCAATCAAATCTTTCCTCTTTATAAATAGTATATAGATAACAATTGCGCATCGCTAAGGAATGGAATTCTCTGTCTGCGTCTGTATTTCCGGGTTTCTATGACCCGAATCTCTTTAAAGTTCAAGTGAATTGGCATCTTTTGGGTGAGTTTGCTACATCCTCAACCACATCTTCGGCCCTGGGCTAGATTGTCCCTAAGTTTAAAATAAAGAAAGTAAACAATACCTCAACCTCCAGCACTGAAGGTTTGACCTGGGAGTTGGCGAGGATCCTCTCAATCATGCTGATGTTGAAGTTGGAGATGCCGATGGACTTGGTGAGGCCGAGCCGCTGGGCTTCCACCATGTCCTTCCACGTGTCCAGGTAGTCTACTATGTCGAAGGTCTTCTCGTCTTCCTGGAAAGTGGAGGAGTGAGTGAAATAGTACTAAAAGCTGTAGTTGGCAAGAAACATGTTCAAACTTACCACAATCGGGTGGTAGTTCACTCAATGATACAATTATATATATTAAGAAGGAATATCAGCTTACCTTGAAAGCCACGGGGTTATGAATGAGGTACAGGTCCACATAAGGAAGCTGCAGCTTCTTGAGCGAGTCTCTTAGAGCTGGCACAGCTTCCCTCTGTCTGCTTGTTTGAAGCTGAAAAGAAGAAAAAACGTTTTTTTTTATTATGGAATGGGTTAACTTTTGACCCCAATCTTGACTAATAGTGAGGTCGACGATGGAGCGACTTAACCCATAAGATGCCAACTAAGGCACTGGTACTCCCACGCGCTGACGGAACACAGCAAGCTGTTTGGCGTCGGACTTCGGTAGGAGGGTGGTCGCGAACCAGAGATTACAGAGCCTACCACACCGCATGAGACTTTAGTAGTTGTGGTAGATGCAGCGGCTGGACGAAGGTAGGGTCGAGCAGGGTTGTATTGAAACGCCGAGTGCCGTTGGATGAATGCACGTTTATTCGATACGCCGGCCGTTGGCCGTGGCGATCTTATATAGCTACCCAACAAGACCTAAGATTAAAAAAAAACTGAGGTGTTGTTGCCTAAGATGGATTACTAGGAGGCAGGTCTCATTTGTGTTTTCTTAGTCGCCTCTTACGACACCCACGGAAAGAGATGGGGTGGTGTTATTCTCAACCAATCACCACGTACTTCTAGTTGTCTTTTTGTGCCTAAAGGATCAGAGGGTCATGTAAGAGCTACTTAGTAAATAGCCTCTGAAACTAAAAAGTTTCCTCTGAGAACGATAGTCGAAATAAAATAAGCCTGGCCTGTTAAGTATAGTTCAAGTTCTTTATTCATAACAAACTACATTGTATTTTTTCACACAATACAACAAAATACATAAATACTACACACTCAAAGGCTCACTAAGGTTTTCCCTTGTGTAGTGGGTCCCGTGGAACGTACATAAAGACAAACAGAAACATCCATGACCCGAGAACAAACATCTGCTTTTTACACAAATATTTTCCCCGACTGGGAATTGAACCCAGGACCCGCACAAACTTGCATCGTCACATATTCTTATCTGCAGCATATTTACTCTTTCTCGAATCTTACTCTTTAAACTATTTACTGTAGGCAGTGCGTAACATTGGACTTCATATCATATAATCATACTATATTATCTGTCTTTCTGAACGTGTCTGTCTGTGTGTCAAAAAATACTGTACGGATTTTCATACGGTTTACACCAACGGACGGAGTGATTCAAGAGGGAGGTTCATCGATACAATTCATTCCCGAAATTCCCAAGGGAACGAAGTCCCGGGCGGGAAGCTAGTTAGTTATCTATTAATTAACTTACTTTAGTAAGAATGAAGATGTTTTCCCTCGGGATCGATGATGAACGGACAGCTTTGCCGATTTGTTCCTCAGTCTTGTACGCTTGTGCCGTATCAATTAGCCTAAAATTTTAAAAAAAATGTTTTTATAAAACCTTCCACGATGGTTATAAAAGTTATAACTGTAAACAATCTAATTTCGGGAGTAATACAATTTTTTTTATTTTAGAATTATGAATAAAAATTAAGATTATTTATACCAGGAAGAAATAATATCCCCTGATGGGATATAGATGCTATTACTATAAACTCGTTATCCTCTGTAGGTATTATCATTAAACCTACAATAAAGAATAAATACATACTTACATACACGAGAAATATTGGTTCCGCATTAAAAAAAAAACGCTTCACACTCAAAGGCCCACATTAAGGTTTTCCCTTGTCTCGTGGGTCCCAAAAAATTTTATGCGTAAAAAGTTATGAGAAAAAAATTGTAATGCGATTTAAAAGAGCAACCTCAGAGTTTCTTGCCTGTTCTTCTCTGGGGAAGACTGCACCTTTGCGAATAGGCGTAGAGTCAGTAGAGTCAAAAGAACGCATGCGTATGTATGAATTTAAATCGTTTAATGTATGTTTGTATGTATTTCATTGTAATCTTGACTTGTTTTAAGTGAAAAAAAAATCTTTTTATTTCTATCATGCCCTAAGTTTACATGCAATTACTTATTAAATCTACTTTTATAGATTAAGTATAAGTAAATTATAATGATCTCTCACTCTTACGTTTGATAATTATTAAATGTTAAATTTTTACAATATTATAATAATAAAATAGTAAAATAGACCCATAAACAATCTTCAGTCAGAAGGGATAATTAAATATGACACGATAATCAATCAATATCATGGCTGGGAGGACCCGGGGGACCTCCATGCTGGTCCACAATAAGATAGCGTTTTCGTTTGTTTTTAACATACTTTGATGGAGTCATGCTTAATTCTTTACACAGTGTTTCCTGTGGTATCCTGAATGTCGTATAAAATAAAGATTGTTTTCTATTCTATTCTATTCTATGCAAATAAAATATGGAACCGGAATATTACCTGTATCCTGCTTCCAAAGCTAACTTCACCGGTATTTCAGCGTCACCCTCCTTTACAGGTTTCTGACCGTGCTGAAATTAATACAATACAAAAAAAATAATAATTTTTCAGCCCATATACGTCTCCACGGGCCTCCCTCCGAAACGCGAAGGGGATTAGGCCACAGTCCACCACGCTGGCCTAATGCAGGTTTTCTTGGACGGGCGGGTTTCATCACGATGTTTTCCTTTACCGTTAAGCAAGTGAGTGATAATTAGAAATCCGTAGATAAATCCGAAAAGACGAATTTAGTGGTACAGGCCCGCACCAGGATTTGAACCCGCGTCCTTCGGATTACAAGTCTGGCTCACTACCAACTGGGCTATCACTGCTTCAGATAAACAGACCCTAAATACCAATACAATATACTTGCTGAAATTATGAATGACGGATTTGATACTTCTGCATCCCAAGCATAGCCCGCGAGTCGTGCCACTCAAATGGCGTTGAATTGAAATATTACTTTCACGTTCAATCATGAATATTATTTTGGGTTCTCACTAGCATAACTATCGATAGTTTGGCTATCGATAGTTGACCTTGAAAAACAATAAGAATATCGATAGTGTACACGCTATAACATAAAAAGATTAGAAACTTACCTCATCAAATCCCAAAAAAGTGCCGAATCCCAACGCTGGGATTGAATTCCCATCGTTCATGGGTATCCTCGGAGCCACCCCGCCATCCTGTTTATCACATGACTGAAAAAAATTTTGAAAAAAAATGGTCATGTCTATTTCTTTTATTTATTTCTTTTAATTAATAGGTGTACAAACAGTTTACAATCTTTAAAAGATATGGACGCAGTTTAATTGGTTTTTAACTAGACTATAAACCTAAAGTAGTACACACAGCATGTTTTAGGTTT
Source organism: Aproaerema taeniolella (assembly GCA_949987775.1). Taxonomy (NCBI): domain Eukaryota; kingdom Metazoa; phylum Arthropoda; class Insecta; order Lepidoptera; family Gelechiidae; genus Aproaerema; species Aproaerema taeniolella. The sequence goes on from OX465266.1 coordinate 8,825,802, forward strand.
AATTTCTTTATTATTTATAGAAATTACCGCCCATATGCCCGAAACCATTTTAAAGCACAAATGGCATAAGAATATTTTTCTAATAAAACCAATACCATGTCAATAAAAATTATTTTTACTTATTTTATTTCATTTTAAATTTGTATACCTCTAATAAAACATCCTTCACTAGCTCTCCGCCCGCGGCTCCGGCCGCGTGGACTACAGGTTATATCGTGCCCAGCTGTGAGATAAAATGTAGCCTTTGTCTCCCAAGGTCTAATCTATCTCTGTACCAAATTTCATTAAAATCGGTTCAGTAGTTTAGGCGTTAAAGCGTAACAGACTTGCTTTCACATTTTTGTAAGATACGTCGCATCGGCAACATGAAGCTCTGCCTACCCTGATAGGTATATATAAAATTTTCATTGAGTATCATTAGTAGAACGAGTTGACTTCGTCCTCGGAAGCGTTTCCCTAACACCATACAGGATTTACATAGCAAATACTTACTTAAAAAAAACATTAAAATGTACTTACCCCGATAACAACAAAAATATTTAACACCATAAACAGAACAGCCGACATTATGGTCCCTCGCCTAGAACTTGACTAACAACTAGTTAGTACAAAAATACACCACTTCAGACCGAACTGTTGTAGCATAGTGGACCTTATTACAAAGATATAGAGTTCTGTTCGATTGGAACATGATTTTGTGTTGTTTTATGCGTTAGTTTCCCTGTTGGTACCTGATTAACCGGTCCTATAGATTGCGGAATTTTTTTAAGGTTCCGTTGGTAAATAAAAAGGTCTTTTCTGCATTTTTGTTAACAATGGGTTTGCTTTTGAGCACAATCTAGCAGAACAACGCCGTGAACTCGTCGCTACAGTAGGCCCGGACCTCTCTTTGGCGACTGTGCTGTGGTGTGAACTATGGTCGAGAAAGAGACGTCATGGAATGGTGTCCTTCTGTGAAGACGTTATTTCCCAGAAGAAGGCGGTAGAGAGAGAAAGGGAGGCGGACGCTAGTGCTCCCGCTATCCGCCGCAGAAGGCCTAGACGCAGAAGACGGGCCGAGGCCCGTCTGATGAATCCATAGAAGAGGCCTGGTGGCGGCCACAGGGGCGACTGTCACCAGGAAAGGCCTCGAGACGGGAAGGCGTGCAGCGTGTTCATAAAGTAAAACATTAGGTTGCATTAATATTATAAATAAATAAAATAAAAAGGGCAAGTGCGAGTCAGACTCGTGCATGAAGGGTTCCGTACCATTACCTATAAAACCGGCCAATTGCGTGTCGGACTCTATAAAAACCATTATCTCTATAAAAACGGCAAAAAAGTCACGTTTGTTTTATGGGAGCCCCCTTAAATATTTAATATATTCAACTTTTTAGTATTCGTAGTTATAGCAGTAACCAAAATACATCATCTGTGAAAATTTCAACTGTCTCACTATCACGTTTCATGAGATACAGTTTCGGACAGACTTTCTATAAAAACGAGCAAAAAATCACGTTTTTTGTGTGGGAGCCCTTTTATTCTGGTTTTTAGTTTTTTTTGTTATAGGGCCAATAGAAAAACATCATCTGCGAAAATTTCAATTGTCTAACTATCACGATTCACGAGATACAACCTGGTGACAGACGGACGGACGGATGGACAGCGGAGCCTTAGTAATAGGGTCCCGTTTTTTCCCTTTGGGTACGGAACCCTAAAAAGATCATCAATGTAAAAAAAGGGGGCAGGTCACAAAGTTCCGAGAGTTTATAATCTTACTAAGTCAAATTACAATATTACGGGTTTGAAGTTACGGTGACATAACACTCGATTTGAACACATAATTAAATTCTAACACGGGTCTAAATTCGCGTATATATTTATTTGCCTATTTCCGACGTTACCCGTCTAGCCGTGACCACGGCGCGGCGCGTGCAACCGCGTCAAAACGTCGGAAAATAGGTAAATAAATATAAACGCGAATTTAGATCCGTTTTAGAATTTAATTATGTGTTCAAATCGCGAAAATATACGTGAATGACCCGTTTTAGAATTTAATAATATACAAATAAACAGTCAGAACCCCTCACTATGGATTATCAGTATAATTTACTTATAGATAGGTATCTATTGTCATAATTTATTGAATAGATCATTGCATCAAAGGCAGGCTGCTGCGGTGTAATACATTTATAACAAAGGTGTGACTATTTTAATTAGCTGATCATTACATCACACTACTATTATAAAGGCGAGTGTGTGTGTGTTTGTACGTTTGTTATTTCTTCACGCTCAAATGGTTGAACCAATTTTGATAAAATTCGGTATGGAGGTAGCTGACACCCTGGGTTAACAATATTATAATTGTTTGTAACGAATGGGTAAACTCAAAAACTACTGGACCGAGTCTAAAAACTCTTTCATCAATTGAAGACGGGTGACATTAGCTCCATAATTTTTCCGAATTCCCATGGGAACGAAGTCCCGGGCGGAAAACAAGTTAATTATAATTACACCACGGAAGTTGTAAATAAATAATTTGTGTTATTCATTTATTTATCCCGAAATCGTGAAAAGTTATGTCCATCCACCATCTCTACATTCACGCCTATTATCCCTGCCGGGGTAGGCAGAGCGCCATATCTCGTTCTAGAACCATTTGACGCCACTTTTGATATACAGGGCCTTAGGTATCTCTCTTTCAACCTCTCGGGTGGTTAATCAGTCCATGAAACTTAACAACTTTTCCAAGGAACATAGGTCAAAAAACGAAAAAAAATTTTGAGTTCCCATACAAACTTCATCAGCATATAGCGCATTTTGTATGGGAGATCAAATTTTTTTTTTTGTATTTTGACCTATGTTCCTTGGGGAAGTTGTTCAGTTTCATGGGCTGATTAACCACCCGAGAGGTTGAAAGAGAGATACCTAAAGCCCTGCAGCTCTAGCACCATGACGACAAACTCGCGCTCGGCTCACGCTGAAACTTCACTTTGATTGCGCGAGGGTCCCGCGCAAAGGCTTGCTCGCCCTATGGTGTTGTCAATATTACATTTTGACATAGGACCGCGGTGTTGTCGCGGCGCTGTCACTATCATACTCGGCCTGCTGTATTCTAAAGGGTCACAAGATGGAACATGAGTATAGTGGTTGCCTGGAAGAAATTGCTCTATAGCAATAAGGCCGCCGGATTGTACACTACATCATGAACATTTGTTTTTGTTTAATGTTATGTTTTATGTTTTTTTTGTGTGCAATAAAGAGTATTGTATTGTATTGTATTGTATTGTATAGTGGTGATAGGTTGTCAGCCTGTCGTCCATGATACAGCAAAACCCTCGCCTCGAAGAGTTTTTTCGGGAGCGCGATTAAACCGAATTCGGACGTAAAACTAGTTTGTAATAATTTATTTGTAGTGTTTGTTCAAGTAGTTCACGCTTCAAGGTGAACTAGGTTACTTACGCAAAGCTGCACCTCAAGCACAAGCCGCGAGGTGCTTGAGGTGTAGTTAAATGGCTTAGTTAAATAAAAAAACCATTTTGATTCTGATCACGTCAGCTTTCAAACAAAAAAAAACATGTAAAATCGGTCCATCAGTTTAGGAGATACAATGCCACAGATAGACACACAGATACATAGTCATACACAGACATAAACAAACAGATACACACGTCTTTTATTGTAAAATTTATCAAAATTGGTGCAGCCGTCTAAAAGTTACGTTGTATTAGCTATGAATATCGGGGTCAAACCATTTTTTAATATGTGAAAAAGATGAAAAAAACAAAAAAAAAAATATGCACAAATGCAATTATATTTGTTTTACCATTTTTTATATTTTTTATATGTTTTTTTTTAATAAAGAAATTGTCATACGAGTGGCGCGATTCACAGGTTGTGCTCGGGCCAGCCGTGGCGTAGCCGCAAGACAAAGGATACCTATTTCTAGATTATATTACATATTGTTTCAATAATTCCAAGGTGATCAACTGAATGAACCAACCAGATAGATAAATAAATACTTACTTTACTGTATCCTTAAAACTCCTTAAAAAATAATAGTTTATTGCATCCTTAAAAATCCTTAGAAAATAATACTTTATTGCATCATTTGTTGGGTATGGCAAAAGAAGAATGAAAGTAGAATAAATGCTGTGGAAATGAGATCCTTGAGAAGCATGTGTGGTGTGAAATTGAGCGATAGGGTGAGAAATAGCGAGATTCGAGAGCGATGTGGTATGAAGGAAGATATAGTGACGAGGATAGGGAAAGGAGTAGCGTGGTTCGGTCATGTAGAGAGAATGAATGAAAGAAGATTGACGAAAGAAATATACAGTGCTAATGTAGTGTTGGAAGGGTCGGAAGAGGGCGCCCTTGGCGAACGTACTTAGACCAAATTGGTGATGTACTGAGAAATGCCGTGTTGGAGTACCCGAATCCGACGAGCATGTATGAAGCGATTTATGAATGTAGAGGAAGCGAAAGAGGTGTGTTTGGATCGTAGCAAGTGGCAATGTGGTCTGTGCCTACCCCAATGGGACAAAGGCATGAAGCTTATGTATGTATGTATCCTTAAAAAGGACAGACAAAACATACAGAACAAACTTACAACCAAAAGTGTGCAAGGGCAGCCTATAACCAGTTGACCGATTCTTCCACGCTGGAAAACTTAGCATGCGCCAGCTGCCAACTCTTCCTAGGCATACAGTAGAAGCCAAGAAGTAGGACGCGAGGGTAAATATGTCAAATGTGACGTCAAGTGGTTCCAGAACTACATGACGTTCTGCCTACCCCGAAAGGGATAGGCACGAGTGTATGGATGTGTATGAGAGATTATTTAGGGTAAAGTTAAACTCGATTTTATGTTAAGGTAATATTTAATTATGAACGAACTTATAAACATAAAACTAAGTAGGTAAATAACAAGGAAATTAATTTACAAAATTATTTTAAACTTAAGAATGACTGAATCAGTCCATGAACTGAACAACTTTCCTTAAGGAACATCGGTATCGGTTGATATGAGAAAAAAAAAAACGCATTTCTATACAATTTAGCGATTAGCTTTGTATGAGAAGTTTGGTATGAAAATAAAAAAAATTCTAAAGATTTCGTCTAGAATCCGTGTGATGATCGGTTGAGAATAACACCACCCCATCTCTTTCCGTGGGTGTCGTAAGAGGCGACTAAGGAATCACAATGAGACCTGCCTCCTAATAATCCACCATAGGCAAGGACACCTCAATTTTTTCTAAGTCTGAGGTGTTGTTATTTGGTCTCATGCGGTGTGGTAGGCTCTGTAAAGGGCCGTCTGGTTCGCGACCGGGTTCCTACCGAAGTCCGACGCCAAACAGCTTGCTGTGTTCCGTCAGTGCGTACCAGTGCTTCAATAGGCATTTTCTGGGTTAACTCGCTCCATCGTCGACCTCATCTATGGCCTCGGTCAAGATTGAGGTCAAGAGTTAACCCATCTCATAAAAAAATTATTAAAAAAAGAATCCTTAGGAAAAGTTGTTCAGTTTTATGGGTGATATCACCCTCTTTAAGTTTGGCTAATTAATTTAAAATCAGTATTTACACTAATGTTACAAAAAAGGAAATATTTCTATTTCGGGCATGTTTGTAACGAATAAACTCAAAAACTACTAGACCGATTTCAAAAAGTCTTTCACCGTTACAATGCTACATTATCCCTAAATAACATAGAATACATAATTTTCCCACGAAAACAAAGTCCCGGGCGGAAGGCTGGTATTAAAATATTATTTCTATTCTATTATTTCTTCTTCTTATCGTGTAGGTATAGTCAAGTGTGTGGCGAACTTGGCTAACCCTGGTGTCAGAGTTTTCAAACCGCACAATGGCCTCTGACTTGGTTTTAACGACTGTAGTCAATCGACAACAGCCGGGACTGAAAAGCTCGTGATAAATTGCCTATTAATTGGATTCTATTATTCAAAATTATTGTCTACTAGCTTTCCGCCCGCGGCTCCGCCCGCGTGGACTACAGGTTATATCGTGCCCAACTGTGGGATAAAATGTAGCCTATGTCCTTTCCCAGGCTCTAATCTATCTCTGTACCAAAATTCATCAAAATCGGTTCAGCGGTTTAGGCGTGAAAAGGTAACAGACAGACAGACAGACAGACAGAGTTACTTTCGCATTTATAATATTATAGTAGGGATAGGGATTGTTACAATTCTCCTTATTTTTTTGTGTCTCGACAAACTTCTTCGTTCCGAAATTATAACAAAATTAAAATCAAATGCGTAGTTCTGAATTAAATTAATATAATAATTTTATCATTGAAATCGCTTATAATAATTTATTACTGTTATTTAAGCGATTTCAATGATAAAAAGTATCATTGAAATCGCTTAAAATACCACATTGAAAACTGTCAATTCTTGTAGGAGCTACGATACCACAGACAGACACACGGATACAAAGATACACACGACAAATTTATAACAGGCTCTTTTTTGTCGGGGATAAAAAATGATGCAGGCTATAAATCTTGAAGTGACCAAAGTGACCAAAATAAAATTTAAAAAAAGGCGATAAATCTAACAATAATACATAGAAATAGGAGTTTGCTTTTGAGTACATTCGGAAACGGCGACTGGCGAGACACAACAAGAAATTAGAAATAATTTTTAGGGAAAGAAAAATGGTCAGCGCGCATGAAACGACCGCAGGAGGTGGGGTCAAGTCCCATTCGCGCCGAATATACAGAGCTTTAGGTAAATCTCTTTCAACCTCTCGGGTGTTTAATCGGTCCATGAAACTGAACAACTTTCCTACAATAATAGGTCAAAATACGAAAAAAAAAAATTTTGAGTGCCCATACAAACTTCATCAGCATAGGTATGCCGCATTTTGTATGGGAGATCAAAATTTTTTTTTCGTATTTTGACCTACGTTCCTTGGGGAAAGTTGTTCAGTTTCATGGACTGATTAACCACCCGAGAGGTTGAAAAAGATTTACCTAAAGCCCTGTATTTCTTTACCTAAAATTATTTGTGAATATCCCTCATGCGGGTAAGCGTAGTGGTTGGAGGAGAGCTAAAGACCAAGCTCAGTGGCGTGCCATAGGAGAGGCCTATGTCCAGCAGTAGACTGACACAGGCTGATGATGATTAATTGGATGTCCGTTTTGATCGAGTGGTACAGGCGGTCTTGATCGCTGGGTCCTAGGTTTGCTTCCCAGTCAGGGAAAATATTTGTGTAAAAAGCAGATGTTTGTTCTCGGGCCATGGGTGTGTCTGTCTTTATGTCGGTTCAGAGGGACCCACGACACAAGGGAAAACCTCAGAGTGGGCCTTTGAGTGTGTAGCGTTAATCAATATTTTGTTTCATGCCGTTTTTCCATCTTCTCAGCGACATTGGGATTTCCACCGGAGGTGCATCTATCTGCAAAAAACGTAAAAAATAATTAGTCCTTACTATCCTATGGGGTGACTTAGCAAAACTATAGGAGATCTTTCTCTCCATGCTAAAGCTGAAGACCTGGTTAACAGAATGTTGCTTTTACTTCTTCTTTTTATCGTGTAAGTATAGTCAAGTGCATGGCGAACTTGGCTAACCCTGGTGTCAGAGTTTTCGAACCGAACAATGGCCTCTGACTTGGTTTTAACGACTGTAGTCAATCGACAACAGCCGGGACTTAACGTGGTCTCTGAAGCACTGAAACGCTCGTTATTAATTGCCACTTTGGTCACCCATCAGGTTCTCTGCCTCTGTGTATGTTGCTAAGCAACCTTTGATCAGTCAGATTGCTTTTACTCATTGCATTGCATAAGTCTAGAGAACATACAAGATTTTTCATACAACAGAGGCTCTTTTGAAAAGCTATGAAAAGTATTTCAGACACGTATTTGTATAAAATCTTTAGTATGAGCAGGTAATATACCTGAATTTTGAACTCCTGTAAATGAATTTTATTTAGCTTGAAATTCGTAAAAAAGAGACGAAAATGAAAATTTCATTTCTCCATTTTTATACTAAAAGCAGAAGAAAAACTGCGTTTTAATTTTGTGTGTTTGAAAAATGCGCTCACAATCCTTATTTATAAAAATTAAAATATACATACTCGTATGTAAAATGGTAAAGTCACTAATATCAAGTTAATAAACACTTCACGGGTTGTAGTACGTCAGAGCCTCGTCTGTTAATCAGCAGGGTGAACTGCAGGTGAGGATGACAATTTTGAAGCACTAAGATGTTATGACCCGACACAGTAATGCGATTAAAAAGCGCACCCTCGGAGCTTCTTGCCTATTCTTCTCTGGGGAAGACTGCACCTTTGCGAATAGGCATAGAGTCAGTAGGGTCAAAAGAACGAATGTGTATGTATGTATTTAAATCCTTTATTGTATGTTTGTATGTATTTAATGTAATTTTGACTTATTTTAAGTAACATATGTAAAATTTATTACATACTAGCTTTCCGCCCGGGACTTTGTTCCCGTGGCACTTTTTCAGTTTTTTCTTTCATGAGAACCTTCTCCTGACAATAAGGAACACAACAAAAAAAGAATCATCCAAATCGGTCCAGCCGTTCTCGAGTTTTGCGCTTACCAACAGATTTAGTGATTCATTTTTATATATAAGATGATGATTACTTCCACGCTGGACTGGGAGTGAAAGAAAAACTTAGAATGTGCCAGCTACCTACTCTTCCCAGGTATACAGTAAAAGTCTGTAAGAGGGATGCGAGGGTTTTGTTGTACAGTGGGCGAAGGGCCACCTCTCACCATTATGCAACTTGTTCCATCTGATAACCCTCACAATTTGTGCCAAACGTGGCATCTAATGGTTCTAGAACCACTGATGCTCTGCCTACCCCGTTAGGGATTTAGGCGTGAGCATATGTATGTATGTATGTATGTATGTTTAAGTAACATCCTAATGTTCTATGAAATAAAGCAATTTTGAATTTGAATTTGACACCCCTTTTTCAACCTGTGTACAGTCAACAGCACATCAGGTTACAAACTGTCAAATTTGTTTTTTATCATCTTATATGTGATGGCACTGGCATCACATACTTTTATAAGATGATAAATAAAAAAGTTAGCACTGAACAAATCCTAATGCAAATAGGGGTCTTTCCTAAGTTTATTTAGTCAGTGTTAACCATTTTAATAACAACTATACTTCCGCTCGCGACTCAGGTTACCACAAACTGTAAATTTTCCCCAATGGATAGTAAACTCTAAACCTTGGACATAAAATTAAAAATCGATTGAAGAAATTTGACAGTTTTGGATAGCATATGTGCTGTTGACCTATAGCACCTATAGCTATGATGTACCTATAGCATTTATAAAATAAATAAATAAATAAACGCTTCACACTCAAAGGCCCACATTAAGGTGTTCCCTTGTGTCGTGGGTCCCTTGGAACACACAAAGACAGACACAAACACCCATGACCCGAGAACAAACATCTGCTTTTTACACAAATGTTTGCCCCGACTGGGAATCGAACCCAGGACCCGCCGATCAAGAGGCAGCGTCACTACCACTGACTAGGTTAGTTAATTTAATTTAAACTAACCTTTTCAAAAGGATAATGAGTATAGGTCTGGTAGAATATAGGCCTAACAGTCCGGTATCCGTTGTCAAACTTGGCCATCTTGGCCACCTCATCCGAATCCAGCTGGAAGTCGAAGATCGCGAGGTTCTCCACCACTCGGCTTGGAGTCAAGGTCTTCGTCACAGTACCTATACCTCGTTGGAACTGTATGAGAGATACAATATTGGTTAATTTAATTGCAAGTAGGTGATAGACTTAGGTGGTGGCTGTGCCAATTGAATTTTTGTTTTCTACATTAAAGTGTTGTTTAATTTATACCTTTCGGGTAAGGCAAAGGAATCTATATCCATACAGCCATTTTTAAACTTAGTCTAAGTTTTAGTTTTATTCGTTGTGGTAAGGCCCTAAATGTCAAACGGAGGTCAGATGAGCTGGATTTTAGACAAGCGTACACCCCAATGTAAAGCGGCACCATAATGTCTAGATTTTAGTATCATAATGATTTAGTATCATAATGATGCGGTGATAGCCCAATTGGTAATGAGCCAGACTTGTAACCGGAAGGTAGCGGGTTCAAATCCTGGTGCAGGCCTGTACCACTAAATTCGTCTTTTCGGATTAATGTACGAATTTCTAATTTATTATTTCTTGCTCAACGATAAAGAAAAGTATTGTGATAAAACCCGAACGTCTGAGAAAATTGGTTTTCGAAAGACAAACGGTCTACCAACCCGTATTGGGCCAAGAGCGTGGTGGACTATTGCCTAAATCCCCTTTGCTTTCGAAGGGAGGCCCGAGCCCCTCGGTGGGGACGTCGATAGGCTGGTAAGATTCCTGAGGGACTCACCATATACCGTAGGACGACTTGCGGCACGGTGCGTTGGCGGTTCTTGGCAATGCTCACTAACACGGGGTTGTGCAGTTTAGGCTCAGGACTCTCATGCTTGTTGCGACTTGGCACCATCGTACCTGAACAACACGTCACAGATTATCGACCAGTTGCAGAAACTTTCATCAAAGTTAATGCTACTTTAACTTCATACTGTGTCTTTCTGTCTTGTTGACGGCATTGGAGTGTGTATGAGAACCTAGCGTGTCTAATTTTTCGTACCTAAGATGACGTCACGAGCGAGATTTAGTGATGGGAAATCAAGACCTCGCGGAAACTATCCAAAGGCGCTTAATTAAGTAAAACAATAATGTAAATCCGATTAAAATCGATTACCATTTACAGCATGGGTTTCAAGCGGACTGACTTAAGTCGGACAAAACTATGACCGTGGATCACACTTTTTACACGCAAGGTAGGTAAACTTTTACCGTCTATCTCGATATAGGTCTGTGCTTAGACCTGCCAAATCCTGGATCATTGTCAAACCTATTCCGAATAAAAAAAGAGAACAAGCGTTAAGAAGAACTTTTTTTACGCTTGACTACAATCTAGCTCAGGGCAAAATGCGGTCGAAGATGTAGCGAGCTCACCTATAAGAAGCCTATCCACTCAAACTTTAAAGGTATTCGGGTTATATGTGACTGTGTCTGGTAAAAGGGACCACTTTGAGGGTAGTCGTTAAAAGTGAAAATGTAATGTAATAAGCTATGGTAAGGGAGCCGAAGAGGGGATTTTGGGATTTACTCGAGTACGTCATATTAATGTAAGGGAGGATACCTTATACATTGATAAGTACCTCCAGCTAGTATGAGGCCTCAATATGGGTGGGTACGCCTAGGGGAATCCGTCCGATTAGTAAAAAAAATCGATCATCTGAAATACTCGAGCGCGTCAGATTAAGATAAGGGGAGTTAATTACTAGCTAACAAGTGCCAATTTTGCTATTCTGACGGTTTGAGCGTAACCTAAGGGGGTGGGAGGGTAACAAAGTTGCAAAAAAAAAACGCTGTGTGGACTTACTCGAGCGTGGTTTTAATATATATATATATATTTTTTATTATAAGATGGGTTAACTCTTGACCTCAATCTTGACCATAAAGGTCAAAGATGAGGTCGACGATGGAGCGAGTTAACCCAGAAAATGCCTATAAAGGCACTGGTACTCCCACGCACCAACGGAACACAGCAGGCTGTGGTTAAATAAAAACTTTTATTTTAGAGGAAATTATACCAAAATAACAGAAAAAATATAATCTGACGATTTCCGCAAGCCGAACGAACGTAATAAAAATCTAAATATTTAAAATTGGTGGTCCTGATTCACTGACTTATCAACGCCCAGCCCAAACCCTTAGACCTACAAAGTTGGAATTTGACAAAAAAGTATCTTTTATAAAGTAGGAAAGCACTAAGAAAAGATTTTTTGAAATTCAACCCCTGAGGGAGTGAAATAGTTTCGAGTCAAAATGTCCAAAAAAAAACAATTTTGGACATTTTCACTCGAAACTTCGTCAAGATATATCATAAAGCAAATAAACGAACACGTGTTTCGCGATTTTTCAAAATTCAACCCCTAGGGGTAAAATGGGGGTTCAAAGTTTGTATGGAGAAAACATTTTTTTGGACATTTTGACTTGTAACTTCGTCAAGATATACCATGAAGCAAATAAACGGACACATGTTTTGGGATTTTTGGAAAACCTAAGGGGTCTAAAAAAAGTTAACAAAAAAAAGTTTTTTTTTTTTTCAAATCGTCAGATTAACGATACTCATCAAGAATATTGTCAGAGAGGGATCTCGACGAGATAAGGATACCACTTCGCAGTGTTTCTGAATGTCCGTTGGAGAAAAGGAGCACATTCACCGAAGTAAATCTTATAAAAAACTCATAGGCAAGCTACTTTTCATCTATGAGCTAGACTTTGGAGATTATTAATTCCTAGCTTTTTATCACCGATGAGTCTCCTGGCTCTGCGAGTCATCCAAAAATTAATATTATTAATGATAATAAATTTACCAAACGGAGAATGCGCCACCACTTTTATATTGTGCTTGTGACAGTATTCCACGATGTCGTTCTGTCCTAGGTTGAGGTTAACCTACGGAAAAGTAGACAAATGATATAAATACACATTAACACGGTCTTAGGATATTGCACGATTTTTCATACAAAAGAGGTCTGTTTGAGAAGCTATAAAAGCAAACTCGAGATACATGGAGGACTATAATTTTCAGACGAGCAATTGCTAAACCTGAATTTTAAATTCTAGTCGATAAATTTTGTTTTACTTTAAATTTGTGAAAACATGATGGAAACGAAAACGAAAATGCACTTTTTGCCTGCTTTTTGTATGAAAATGGTCGAATTTACGCAATTTTTTTTCTTTTCGTACGTTTTCACAAATTTCAAGTAAAAAAAATGTATTGACTAGAATTTAAAATTCAGGTTTAGCACTTACTCGTCTGAAAATTATAGCCCTCTGTGTATCTCGAATATGCTTTTGTAGCTTCTCAAACAGACCTCTTTTGTATGAAAAATCGTGCAATATCCCTAGTCCGTGTTGATGTGTGACAATATAGTTTATTAACGATACAAGGCTAGTACGGTAATAGTACATTATGCTACAAGTGTGCTAAGTTGGATATTACATTAGAGGCGAGTTTAGAGCCCGAGCCAAAGGCTCAACGGAGCCGAGAATGTAATATCCAATGCGCACGCGTGTCATACGACGTTTTTCAACACATTTGCAGGAAAGAAAGAAATAAAAACTTTCCTTTGATAATGACGGCAACAAGATATCACTTGCATGTTGCGCCTCGGAAAGTATTTCTGGCGGTGTACCCACGTAGGTTTCCTGTTCTGCACTTGAAGAAGACATTTTTCTGTGTTGTATTTCTGACAATAATAACAATCTGATGAATACAAATGCCGTTTGTGAAAACCAAGTGAAAACATCTGAAAAGAGGCGCGATTATTTTTTCTTTTTTCGCTCGCAAAATGAGATTCACATTGACAAGTATGCTTACAGCCAAATAATAAAAAAATACTTAACTATATATTTTCACGTTTTAGCATAAATAAATGATAATTTTCTGTAAAATTTAAATGATTAAGTAGAATTATATTTTTATTTACTAATAGTTTAATATTTACACTTAATTTTAAATATAAAATAAGATCTGATCTCTGCTGAGATTTAGAAAAAAAAAACCATTACGTACTTGTGCTTTATTTTTATTACTCACGGGCTGGGTAATACATATCATTATGAACCTTAAAACAATGACATTAGACCCACTTTATGAGCAAATGTGTTGAAAAGATGTGTAACTTTCGCATTTGTAATGTTAGTTGGATGTGCCTGGGGGAAGCTGTTCATTTAAGCAGGCTAATTAATATACTTATTGGGTCTCTTATTAAATCAATTACAGGATTCCTCAAATGAAAGATAGAATTTGTGAGGAAATGTTCATTAACCCGCCGCGTGCGATACAAATCTCGTCGTTCAAAAAGCACGCGAAGATTTAAACAGATTACGTCATACACATTATATGAAGTTACAAATGACGTAGAATAGAAGGGCTGGCGGGGCGCGCGCAGTGGAACGACTGGTGAGCCGCGCTTAGGGGTGTATTCATAAATCAAAACTGCAAGCTTTTATTTTATTACTAGCTGATGCCCGCAACTTCGTTTGCGTGTTAATTTTTTTTTGTACAGAGTACACAGATTGAAAACATCTATCTTACGTGATTTAGATTTTTACATACAAAAGTTTTTTCCCGCTAACTCCCGTTCCCGTGGGAATTTTGCAATATCCTGTTGCAACTTAGCTTTAAGTTTACTAAGGTACCTGCATGCCAAATTTCAAGCGTCTAACTTAAGCGGTTTAGATTTCTCATACAAAAGGATTTTACCGCTAATTCCCGTTCCCGTGGAAATTTCGGGAATTCCTTTCTTAGTGCACCTCTGCAGTACTTAAGCTACGTCCCTTCCAAATTTCAAGTGCCTACGTTTAGCCGTTTAGGCTGTGCGTTGATATGTCCGTCAGTCAGTTTCTCCTTTTATATAGGTATAATTTCTCCCGTTTTTTACACATTTACCACTATATCTTTGCTCCTATTGGTCGTAGCGTGATGTTATATAGCCTATAGCCTTCCTCGATAACTGGACTATCTAACACAAAAAGAATTATTCAATTCGAACCAGTAGTTTCGGAGATTAGCGCGTTCAAACAAACAAACAAACAAACAAACAAACACTTCAGCTTTATAATATTAGTATAGATAGGATGGGTTAACTCTTGACCTCAATCTTGACCAAGGTCAAAGATGAGGTCGACGATGGCGCGATAGTTAACCCAGAAAATGCCTTAAGGCACCTACGCACCGACGGAACACAGCAAGGTGTTTGGCGTCGGACGCGAACCAGACGGCCCTTCATGAGACCATAGGACGCCACCTCAGATTCAGGACCAATTGAGGTGTTGTTCAGGCAACAACACCTCAATCAGGCAAGAACCTCACCCAGGGGGTGAATTAATAGGAGGCAGGTCTAATTTGTGTTTCCTTGGTCGCCTCTTACGACACCCACTGAAAGAAATGGGGTGGTGTTATTCTCAACCAATTCTTACTTTTATAACATAAGTAAGGAATAAGGAAGAATTTTATGAAATTCCCACGGGAACGAAGTCCCGGGCATCCTGTAGAGTAACATAAAAATGCCAACTCGTTGAAATCTTTTGTATGAGCTTGTTTCGACTGCGAAGAAGCTACGAAGTATGGGTTTAATACACTATCACCCAGTTGCAGAAACCTCCATTAAATTTAATGTTACTTTAATATCGTAATGTCACTTTCCGTCTTGTGACGTAAACATTTAAAGAAGCTTTAACTTTAATTAACGTTTCCGCAACCGAGCGCATATTCCACTTACGAAGCATATCAAGTTTGGAAAATCTACACTAATATTATAAAAAGGAAAGATTTGCATTTTTGTATGTAACGAATAAACTTAAAAACTACTGGAACGATTCCAAAAATTCTAATTTCCTCTTTATAATACACACATCAACCGGTCTAGGGATATTGCACGATTTTTCATACAAAAGAGGTCGGTTTGAGAAGCAACAAAACCATACTCGAGATACATGGAGTGCTATAATTTTCAGAAAAGCAGGTGCTGATCCTGAATTTTCGATTCTAATTAATAAATTTTGTTTCACTAGAAATCAGTGAAAACGTGACGGAAACGAAAACGAAAATGCACTTTTTGCCTGCTTTTTGTATGATTTTCATCACGTTTTTACAAATATCAAGTGAAACAAAATTTATTGATTAGAATTGAAAATTCAGGTTTAGCACTTGCTCGTCTGAAAATTATAGCGCTCCATGTATCTCGAGTATGGTTTTGTAGCTTCTCAAACGGACCTCTTTTGTATGAAAAATCGTGCAATATCCCTAGACCGCGTTGATGTGTATATAATAGTAGATGTAAATATGTTAAGACAGTTTTGTTTTCCGCTGACCACCTCTCACCATTATGCAACTTGTTCCATCTGATAACCCTCACAATTTGTGTCAATGTGGCACCTGGCTCTGGAACCACTGATGCTCTGTCTACTCCATTAGAGATTATGAGCGTGAGCGTATGTATGTATGTGTATTTTCCGTACTTAGTGTCAAAGTATTTGTGTTAATGTAAAGTTGTAGTGATAGAAACTACTTAGGAGCGCTGTATTTTAGTAGTTTGCCGTCGCATATCCTGGAAGAAGTTATTTTTTTTTTTACTTCTTGTGTAGATCAGGTGGCAAGATGAAACTGATGCAGATCGATTGCCCTAGACGTTCATGAATATATATGGTTGCCTGCATTCAGCCTGGCAGTTTTTCTATTCAGCCACCTCGAACAAGATTTCGACATATATTGTTTTAGGTGGCTGATCAGAAAAACTGCCAGGCTGAATGCAGGCAACCATATATATTCATGAACGGCACGTCTAGGGCAATCGATCTGCATCAGTTTCATCTTGCCACCTGATCTAAAAAAAAAAAAGACGCTTCACACTCAAAGGCCCACATTAAGGTTTTCCCTTGTGTCGTGGGTCCCTTGGAACACACAAACACAGACACAAACACCCATGATCCGAGAACAAACATCTGCTTTTTACACAAATATTTGCCCCGACTGGGAATCGAACCCAGGACCCGCCGATCAAGAGGCAGCGTCACTACCACTCGACCAAACCAGCCGTCAAACCAAACCGGTTGATCTATACAAGAAGTTAAAAAAAAAAAACTTCTTCCAGGATATGCGATGGCAAACTACTAAAATCCAGTGTTTCTAAGTAGTATCTATCACTACATTACATTTCTGGGCTGCCACCTCGTGAGGTAGGGTTTCTTGCAACGGGAGCTTGGTCTGCCATGTAATGATAACGTCATTTGTATGTATAGTTTAATAAAAAAAATGGATCTTTTACCTCGATTTGTAAGACAGTGGGTTTTATTTTACAGTTGAGCACGAGCCGTTTGAGCTGGTTCAGGTTGTAGTTGCAGACGCCAATGCTTTTCGTCAGGCCCTTTTCTAGACATATCTCCATCCCGTTCCACGTATCTACATAGTCCACCTTCTCGTCCACACCTTCGACCTAAATAGTTTTTTTATTATAATTATAAGATGGGTTAACTCTTGACCTCAATCTCGACCAAGGTCATAGATGAGGTCGACGACGGAGCGAGTTAACCCAGAAAATGCCTATAAGGTACTGGTACTCCTACGTACCGACGGAACACTGCAAGCTGTTTGGTGTCAGACTTCAGTAGGAGGGTGGTCGCGAACCAGACGGCCCTTCACAGAGCCTACCACACCGCATAAGACTATAAGACGACACCTCAGATTCAGAACAAATTGAGGTGTCGTTGCCTGGGGTAGAAATAATAATAAGAGGCAGGTCTCACGGAAAGAAATGGGGTGGTGTTATTCTCAACCGATCACCACACGGCCTAAAATACTTAACTATCATCTATAACTTAACTAGCTTCCCGCCAGGGACTTCGCTCCGATGGGAATTTTGGGAATACTTATTGTAAGTAAGTTTGTATGTTTAACAGAAAAAAGAGTAATATATAAAGTTATCGTGCGTTGTTTGAGTGTGTATGAGCGTATAAGTGTGTGATGATGGTAAGAAACTCACGCTTATAGCCATGGGCCAGTGTATCAACACTAAGTCAACATAATCCAGTTTGAGTCGCCGAAGGGACGCCTGCACTGACTTCTCTACGTCTGGAATCTTGTGGTTGTGTTGCCATACCTGGAAAAGATGGAAAAGGCCTTTCATAGGAACTCTTGTGGTCGCTTTAAGCCTGTCTACCATTTTTTTTGCCAGCCCACGAAGGGGATTCAGGCCATAGTCCATCACAACTACGCTGGCTCAATGCGGATTGGTGGACCGCTCGCTCCTCTAACGAAAAATGAATTTTCTTAGACGAGCTGTTTTCATCACGATGTTTTTCTTCACCGTTAAGCAAGTGACAATTATTTAGAAATCCTTACATAATCTGAAAAGATGATTTTTTTAACCGTGTGGTGATCGGTTGAGAATAGCACCACCCCATCTCTTTCCGTGGGTGTCGTAAGAGGCGACTAAGGAAACACAAATGAGACCTGCCTCCTAGTAATCCATCCCAGGCAACGACATTTTTTTCTGAATCTGAGGTGTCGTCCTATGGTCTCATGCGGTGTGGTAGGCTCTGTGGCTCCATCGTCGAACTCATCTTTGACCTTGTGGTCAAAATTGAGGTCAAGAGTCAACCCATCTTATAATAAAAAAAAAGAATTTAGTGGTACAGGCCCGCATCAGGCTTTGAACCCGCAACTTTTCGCTTACAAGTCTGGCTCTTTATCAACTAGGCTATTATTACCGCTACTGGGCTGACATACTTCGGGGGGTATGCTCATTGCGTCATTCCGCCTGCCCCTTTCTTCTACCGGACGTTTAGACGCACCTCGAAGTATCGCCCTCACCATGTCGAGATTCCCTGATCCGTTTTTTGTACGGCTTACCAAATCCTTAAATGGTGCTGTCTATCCACATTTTTCCGACAAGCGGAAAGTTAAGGAGTTTTCGTTATTTAGCTGCTTTGTCCCTAAGGGAAGTAATGCAAAAGAGCTCTTGTCATGTCGATATTAAGAGTAAAAGAGACACAGCGCAGACCTTGGTCGTAATAAACAGCTGCTCTCTCGTCACGACTTTTTCGTTAAATTTTTTCTTTAGAAGATCTCCAATCTCTGGTTCCACTCTGAAAATTAAGATACAAATGATGAACAGTCACCAGGAATGACTTTTCAAAGGACCTACCACCAGGGCTTGAAAACGGTTAAGGTATAACGGTATGGTACAGGTATAAAATTTCAATACCGTGTCAATTTAAAGGTAGAGTCAAAACGGTTAGGAATTACGGTTACACTACCGTTTTATACCGATACCTTAGCCGATATCTTTATAATTTTACAATAATATAATACCTTTATTTTTATCGCTACCGTAACCGAAATTATTTCGGTATACCGAAAAAACGCCAGCGCGATGTTGCCGGCAGCGGTGGGGTGTAAAGAAAACCTTTATTTATTAATTTATGTACCACAAAAAATAACGGTACCGTTACTTAGCGGTACCAAATAATTTCGCTACCGAAATTTTTAGCAACCGGAAAATAACGGTACCGTTATTTACGGGTACCTAAAATACCGCTAACCGTTTTAACCGATATTTTTTCGGTTATTCAAGCCCTGCCTACCACTACCAGCTGATGTATGAATAATCGGAATACAATCAAAGTCCCTGAAGCGCTCGTAGCCCAGTGGCACTCGCTGATCTCAGCCGATCAGTGAGGTTAAGCAACGTACACAGAGGAAGGGAATCTGATGGGTGACCAGAGTGGCAATTAATCACGAGCGTTTCCGTGCTTTGGAGGGCACGGTACGCTATCGGTCCTGGTTGTTGTCGATTGACTACAGTCGTTACAACCAAGTCAGAGGCCAGCATTTGGCGGCTTGAAAACTCGAACACCAGGGTAAGCCAAGTTCGCCAAACACTTGACTATACCTACACGATAAGAAAAAAAGAAGCGCGCGCATCTCCCAAGACCGTAATAAATAAATAAATAAATAATAAAATCATTTATTTTCAGGCAACTAGGCCCATAGATAAATACCTTACAGACTAACATACATATAAAACGTTATTTAATAAAATTAAAACTTAATTAACACTATTTCCCGGGTGTTTTTCCGGGGGTGTCTATAATCGGGAATCTCCCTCGGAAACGGCGGAACACCACGCCCTCCGGCCAAAAGCTCGTCGTAATGTCGGTAGGACCATGGTGGGTGGACTAAATACACTCCTTGGATCGCTGGGCCAAGAAGAATGCCTGAAAGTTCACCTGTATACATGCGCCGTATCAATGTGTCGGTATCCCGCATCGATGGCATAGCTCAGGGCTTCCATCAGCTGCGGTATGTCCTCGTACAGGAACTGGTTCTAAGGACATATTTCAAAAATACACTTTTTAGAAAATGCCGTTAAAAATAAAGACAGCATCATTTAAGAATAAACCGATCCATGCTTAAGTGGGACAAAAAGAAAAACCTAGAATGTGCCAGCTGCCTGCTCTTCCCAGGCATACTGTAAAAGTCAGTTAGTGAGACGCCAGGGTTATGCTGTATTGTGGGAGGAAGGCTGACAACCTCTCACCACGTACATGATATATCATCTAATAACCCTTTGAATTAATGTCAAACGAGGCATCAAGTAATTTTAAAGCCAATAATGCTCTGCCTATCCCTTAGGGATTATAAGCGTGAGGTTATGTATGTACCATTTAATTTGCGACGCAGCGTACCTACTGATCTGTTTGAAGTCGGTGCGAAGGCGGCCTATCAAACTTATTTGGCTTGGCACCGACTTCAAACAAATTAAAAGGTAACTACGTAGGAAATTAAATTATTTTGTCTTTATTTTTCGCTTTTATAAAATCGTTAATGTGTTTTCTTAAAAAGTTCATTTATTTTTCCATTTTTAGTGTAAATATTAGAAAGTATATGAGAGACATTGTAAATGCCTTTTTAATTCGAGGGTTGCCCTACGATTTCCCAGGGATTCCATCATTAGATCCTGACTTAGTGACAATGGGACCATCTCTGGAGTATCGAGCAAAAAAATCACGTTTTTTGTATGGGAGCCCCCTTAAATATTTATTTTATTCTGGTTTTTAGGTTTTGTTGTTATAGGGCACATAGAAATATATCATCTGCGAAAATTTCAACTGTCAGACGGACGGACGGACGGCTAAGCCTTAGTAATAGGGTCCCGTTTTTTCCCTTTGGGTACGGAACCCTAAAAAAATAGCGTACCTGTGGATCCAGGCCGAGCCAAGTTCCATATCCTACTACAGGCATTTTCTTTCCGTTATTCAATGTGATGGTGGGTACTTGGGGTGGAGTCTGAAATCAATTGAGATTTATAGTAGAATAGCGTCTCTTTGTCTACATCGTGTAGGTATACTCGTAGTCAAGTCTGTAGAGAACTTGGCTAATCCTAGAAAGTTGTGTCGTGGGTCCCTTGGAACACACAAAGACAGACACAAACACCCATGACCCGAGAACAAACAGGTTAATCTTGACATCGCCTTTATCTCGATCATCATAGCGCTGCGCTGGCTTTCCTAGTTCAAATGGGTAACTTGACATGCTGCTATCTGTATCAAAGGCTGATCGGGCTGGGGCCGGGCGCTTTGGGACAAGGTTAAGACCTACCCAATCTACAGTATAGTTAAGACTCTATAAACTACTCTTGTATTTTGCCGACTTTAGTATTAATAAAAAAAAAGTAGAAAATAGAATAGAATAATGTTTTATTTTAAGAATCCTGCACCACACAATTATAGAAAACACAAACCATATAGCTCAGTCTGTGGGGAAATACAAAGAAAGGCCTTTGCATTGCAAAAGGTGGCGTAGAAAATGTTTTGACACAATATTTTTTAGGTTTGGCAGGTTAATAAAAATCCAAGTTCTCGACCTTGAAGGACCCAGGCGTTAGCCGCCATCTTGGATTAAAGGTGCCAAAATTAGGTAAATTTTAAACAACTTCTCAATTGTTTACTAAATCACAAAAGTGTCTATGAAGGGTTTGAAGAAGACAAAATTGTCAACATTTTTTGCATACATGATTATTTTGTAAGTCTTATAGGTAAAAAGTTACAAGCGACGGAAATAATAATATTTACAAAAAATAATTCAAGATGGCGGCTAACGCCTGGGTCCTTCAAGGTCGAGAACTTGGATTTTCATTAACCTGCCATACCTAAACAATACTGTGTTAAAACATTTTCTACGCCACCTTTTGCAATGCAAAACTACCTACAGACTGAGCTAATAATAACAAATTAATAAACGCACATATAAAAAAAAGATTAATAGAACAAAAGTACATACTTAAAAAAATCATAACCAATTACCTACTACTAAAAAGAAATTGTGTGCTGCAGCAATTTAAAAAAGGCCATGACTCAGCGTTAAGTACAATACAAACCTTAGGTTTTTCTGTATAGGCTTTATCTCTGATTAAAGCTTCATGCACGTTATCTTTTATTATAGCAGAGTCACTCAGAGTAACTTTCAACTTCTCCACAGGCTCCTGAATGGATTTCCGATCAAATTCCACTGGTTTCTCAGGTTTTGGATCTGGTGCCTTTGGAGCTGATTTTAATGATATTTGATCTGATTTATCAGGTTTCTGGCCGGATGGTT
This sequence comes from Aproaerema taeniolella, assembly GCA_949987775.1. Classification (NCBI taxonomy): domain Eukaryota; kingdom Metazoa; phylum Arthropoda; class Insecta; order Lepidoptera; family Gelechiidae; genus Aproaerema; species Aproaerema taeniolella. The sequence goes on from OX465266.1 coordinate 8,848,021, forward strand.
CAGCCTTTTGATCAGGCTTTGGACCAGGTTTACTAGGGCTTTCCCGTGATTTGACCTTTTTAACCACCTTTTTAGGGGGGGGTTTTGACATGGTAATTTACTGAACCTGGTTTCTGGCGATTCCGGTTTCTGGGTATTTTATTCTGTTTTAAACTTATTCGTTATAAATTAGGAGGAAACACAGTTTTATTATTGATAAATATTTCAGCTTTTAGCACTTTTTCGCCTAATAAACATGCCAACCTCACAGACTACTCTGTGCTCCCAAAATTTATATAAATGGGTCAGAGGGTCATCTTAGGGGATGGCTTCAAAGTTTTCTTTTCTCGTACTCGCGAGATAGTACGTTTATTCTTAGATACACTGAAAAACAACTTGCCGAAATTACATTCGAAGGTCGAGGTCTATGTCAAATTGATTTATTCAACTATACAAGAATTGAAATACTCTAATAACGGTAAATCAGCAATTGGATTCTTAGTTCTCTGAAGTATTTAATTTCTTATTCTATCTATCTATTCTTGTGCATATATGGCTCTGTCCTTTTAAGGTAAGACAATTTTGCCAATATCGAGGTTGGAAACTACAAGTGAACGCGGAAGAAAATTAAACAATTAAACAGTATTGAATGGACATCACACTCTAGTAACTTGGCGTTTAGTATTTACAAAATTGTGACATAGATCATTTGCTATGACAAGGTTATGACAGATGTTCATAAATTAATTTGAAAAGATCTCATTTAAAGAGCTGTCAAGGGTGAATGTTTGGAAAGGCACAACATGAATATCTTTAGTTCGAGTGAATGGGCATCTTCTGGGTGAGCTTGCTACATCCTCGACCGCATCGTCGCCCTTGTGCTAGATTGTGGTCAAGAGCAAACCCATGGTAAATTAAAAAAACAATAATCTTAAGATCTCCCTGGTGAAAATCCTTGTATATCGTGTTTTTTAAACTGTGGCCTTTGATTTACACTGATACCTATTGTAAATCAAAGGTGTGTAACCTTTGATTTACAATAGGTATCAGTGCCGGATTTACAGTTTTTGTGATACGCCACTTACCTTTCTAAAATACAATACAATACAATATTCTTTATTGCACACATAGGATTACAGAATATGTTTATACAGCGAATTTGAAATAATGTATACAAATAGGCGGCCTTATAGGGAGGGTAGTAAGGAAAGCACTAAAATTAAATAAACGAATGAATTTCTAGTCATTAACAAAAAAAATTAATAGACTTTTTAATAGCAAAATCATCTATAATATCATCATAGTTTATGGTGTTTATTATCTTATCTGCTTCTATGTAGAGAAGAGCTAAAGAATTCAATGTTTTGGTAGTAGTTTCAATAGGGATTTAATAAAAAAACATGAGAAAACCAGTGAACTTGTTTAAGTTTTATCCTCTGAAATCGAGTGAGCGTCCTCTGAAATATGTCGCCCCTAGGACGCGGCCTATACGGCCTATTGACAAATCCAGGACTGATAGGTATATTTAAAAAAAAAGAATTTAAGTAGGTGCAAGATTTTTTATTTAATTGTATCAGTAATATGTATATTATTTGTTTCTTTTGTACGCTTCAATCGATGTTCTGTTTGGCGCCGCACTTCCATTTTCTGAGCGATAATGGGATCTCCATGGGAGGACAGTCCACCTGAAAAAAAACCGTTTTGACTTTATTGCGGTGAATCTTTAGGTTATGCAATCCCCCCTTAAACTCAATGCATCTCAGCGTGACTTATTGTGGCACTGCCCAGGTCTCGGATCTTGATTTTAACTAGACAGAAAACAAGTCGTCAATTGGTCCAAATTAGTTACCAAGAGTGAATTGGTCACCTTCTCATTACAAAGCTATAGGGATTTTTTGGGCAGTGGCAAAAAACCACCCAGCGAAGATCTGATCTCATCCAGGATTAGTCTTCAATTGATACAATTCAGACGCCCAAGTATCAGATTTGCTCGACCTTCTGTTAAAAAGTTATAAGGTGATCCTCTCAATGATTGCTTTAAAAGTCACAGACTTTTCTGGGACTCCATCAGCTAAATCTCCGGTTGCTCCCTCTGACCTACAGTAGTCGGGAGGATAGAAAGAGGGCAAAAGAGATATTGACTTCAAGTATTTTATATAGAGAAACCACTACTCTGTATTGAAGCTAGTAGAGATCTGTGTCAAAACGTAATAATACAAGTCTTTACCGTCAAAAGGAAGCGAATTGATTTTGATTATAGAATCTAAGCAAAAGGTATTCTAAGAAGCCGGCTAACGCGGGAGGTATATATATATTTTTTAAATATATAATGGGTTTGCTCATGACCACAATCTAGCCCAGGGGCTGAAATGTGGTCGAGGATGTAGCAAGCTCACCCAAAAGACACACTGTGGTACTGACTGAAAATCAGCGCTTTAGTTTAGTGCTACAGCACACATGCTGAGTCAGCGCCATTTTGACTGCTTTAGATAAGTTTTATGTTGTTCTACTTGTTTGTATTGTCTGGAAGCAGTTAAATAAAGTTATATCTATGTATCTAAAGACACTTTAAACATATTCGGGTAATATGTGCCCGGAAATACAGACGCAGGTAGGGAACCTCTCCAGTACATATCCCTTCAAACGTTCAAATTAGTACTTACTTTATCAATGGGATAGTACGCGTAGTTCTGGAAGAACACAGGTACGACGGTCCGGAAGCCGTTGTCGAACTGTGCGATGTCGTCCACGTCCTGAGGGTCCAGCTCGAAGTCGAAGATCTGGGCGTTCTGCAGCGCGCGAGCAGGGGTTAACGTCTTTGGGATTGTTATTATGCCGCGTTGGTACTGTTGACAAGAGAGAAAAATAATATTTTTTAAATAAAATTATAAAACAATTTCGCGATTTGAGCACAAAATTTCATACTAAAACGCCCTAGCACACGGCGGATTTTAAACGCGCCGACGACACGCGTATAGCGCGCTTCAAACGCGATAGGAACGTTTACAGCGCGTTTACGGTGCGTTTACAGCGCGTATACGGATACAGCGATACGCGCGTTTTACGCGCAAAAAACCCGCGTTTAAATCTATGAAAACGCCAAAATCGGCATCGACCGGCGCTGAAAACGCGCGTTCCTGAAACGCGAAACTAACGCGTTCCTGTTAACTATCAAATAACTAAGTATATGGTGACTTTAAATTAGCTAAGTATTTGGTGATATTCGTAAAGTAGCGGGCAGTGGTTGGAGGAGGAGAGCTGAAGACCGAGCTCAGTGGCGTGCCATAGGAGAGGCCTATGTCCAGCAGTGGACTGATACAGGCTGATGATGATGATGATGAAATTAGCTAGCGAAACTATAGGGGGTGATTCTCCACATGAAACTGAACAACTTTTTCTAAGGAACCCTAATGAAAATCTCAATAAAAAACTACGGTTTCATACTAAAGATAATAGTCATACAACCATTTTGGTCGCAGCGTAGTAACCGTTCCCATTTAGAATCTTTACACAAGTAACAAGATCAGTTGCTGTGACCACTTTATCCAGTCTCTGCTACCAAAAGTGGGGAATTTACGACACAAAAAAGTGGTTGTAATTTAAACTATAGTGTTTTAATACTGTAGACACATGTTACTGGATTGTGACCACAGTTCGAGTGAATGATGACCGAATGATAACGAATGATTGATAGAAATTACGTCAACTTGAGGATTAAATGTCAACTTATTTTACTAAACTAAATAAACTACCTAGCTGCGGCCATTATTTTGTTGTGTTTGATTTCATTTTCTTTGATGTGGATATTTCTTCGTAAGTGAAGTGTTTGACAAGAACGAAATCAAGTTCATCGACGGAATTTTGATAAAAATCATAATAAATAAGAGTGCCTCAATATTCTAACAGGTAAGAAAAATAAATATTTTATTCAGTAAATTTGTATGAATGAAAATCAAATGATAAATCGTTATGAGTAGATAATCTTGACAGTAACTTAGAAAACTTACAAATTTGAATAGAATTTAAGTAAATTTGTAATGTAAATGTCTATTATATAGTCTATTTGTAGGTTGTAAAACAGACAACATTAATTTTATGATGCTTTACAGTGTTTAGTCACAAAGTTGTCACAAAGTGCACTTTTTTTTGCAAATCAGTAACAAATTTCACTATGGCTGCCGTGTAAATCCAAAATCAGAGGTTCCCAACATATCAAGGTTAGATTGGGGTCGATTCGAATTGTACTTAACTAAAATCAAACAATAATTTAATCATGTTACTTTCTAATAAAATAAATAGAAAAGGACAGTAAGACGTGCCATGGCGGTTTAAGTCATGTCAAACAAGAACTTAAAATAATCTTCCAAAAAATAAACTTTACAGATAATCAATTTTTATTTTTCAAAAGGTCCGGGTTCGATTCCCGAGCTAAGTACAAGTTTTTTTTAAATTTATGAATGCAATTTTTCTTGCATTCATAAATTTTAACATAATTCTTGTTAATCATAATTCTTGTTACAAAAATCGTTGACATGATTCCTACGAAGATCTTCGTATGTCTTTTAGTTTCAGACTTTCTCATACTGACCGATCTAAATAGGCCACCCTGTATAGTACTTGGATGACCGAGCTTTACTCGGTTTTTTATTGCCTGAAAACAAGGATAAAAAGCCGTTTCCTAAAAATATAACTTAGCTAGATCGATTTATCGCCCCCGAAAAGGGGCATACTAAATTTCATGAAAATCGTTGGAGCGCAGCGGTTAGATCTAGATTACATAAATATAGAAAAATTGCTCGTTTAATCTTTTTTTATTGTTTTCTTTCAGATACAAATCAGCCAAATCTTCACCTAAGATGTCAAACAGCGAAAATATTGTGGGTCAAGAATTATCACACTCACAAGAAAGAGAAAAAGTAGTTCTTCAAAATGATATAGCATCAGAAGATACGGATCAAAATGAAGAAGCTTGAATGGGCGAATCGGAAGACCATATTGGATAGCAACTAATTAAATAAGTATGGCGTGTGGATTTACTTAGTGATTTTTCATTGACTACAGGGTGTAAATAATAAATTATTGTTTCATTTATTTGTTTTATTTAGTTTATTTTAGAAGGTTGCCTTACAGATGGATAAAACACAATATTTCAACACTACAGACAAATATAATGATTTCCACACCAATAGTTTAAGTACCACTGATCATTTTGGGCAGGAGTAGAATATTCGAGAATCATTTAGAATTACCACTTTGTTACGGCAAGTTTGCACATTTTTTAAGAATTATTTAAAAATAATGTTTCCACTTAATACTCACATTAAAAGTAGTATTATCGCGCACTCATTGAAACCCCTTTGTAACCGTTAAGAAAATGTAGTAACATTATAGTAATATCTACGAAACATCGCAACCAAAATTTGTCTCACACATTTTCGTTACATAGTGTGCACTATATTACTACAAATTTCAGATAGACACTAAAGTGTAGTAATTATTAACACACTTCAACCAGACTTTGTGTTCAAATGAAATTGTTGCTACGCTGCTACAGGAATTGGTTGTATGGGATAGTTAAGAACTCAACTACTCACAGTATACAGGGCTTTAGGTATCTCTCTTTCAACCTCTTGGGTGGTTAATCAGTCCATGAAACTGAACAACTTCCCCAAGAAACATAGGTCAAAATACGAAAAAATAATTTTTATCTCCCATACAAAATGCGCTGTATGCTGATGAAGTTAGTAGTAATATAGGTATTAACCTAGTACTGACACCAGTCTCTCCTTACAAAATATTGTACCTACCTACTATTAGCAAATTTTATGTTCATGTTGTGATTGAGATAAATAAATAAAGCTTATTATTATTATTATGTTTGTCTTATGACACATCATCTCGGGCAATTAAGTATTATTATTAAAAATTTGGAGTTCCCATATAGGTTTGTATAGGAACTCCAAATTTTTTTTTCATATTTTGACCTATGTTCCTCGGGGAAGTTGTTCAGTTTCATGGACTGATTAACCACCCGAGAGGTTGAAAGAGAGATACCTAAAGCCCTGTATAGAAAGGAAAATAAATAAAAGATATATTTTGATCCCATGTTCCTTGGGAAAAGTTGTTCAGTTAAGTAGGCTGATTAACATCCTAAATTTTTGCTAGCTAATTTTAAGTCACATAATATGAAAAAGTATATGAATGAGTAATTTACTTACCAGATACCGTAGTGTCACTTGTATGACTGTCTTCTTGTGCTTCTCAGCTATCTTCACCATCACGGGGTTGTTCAGTTTCGGCTCCGGACTGTCAGGCTGCTCTCGACCCGGCACCATGGTTCCTTGAAATAGCAGATATAAATCAGTGAGGTAAACCAACGTACCTACACAGAGGCAGCAACCTGATGGGTGCTTAAATTGGCAATTTATCACGAGCGTTTCCGTGCTTCGAAGGGCACGTTAAGTTGTCGGCCCTGGCTGTTGTTGATTGACTACAGTCGTTAAACCAAGTCAGGGGCCATTAGGCTCGGACACCAAGGTTGTACAAGTTTATTTATTTATTTAGTTTAGGATCTCCAACAGTGGAGTCATTTTACACTTTAAAGAACTTACACAAAATAAAAATGGTGAATGCTCCAATAATTATAGGAGAACACAGCATTCTTAAAGATGACGCTTAAATATACAATTTAAAAAAAACATAAAATTATTGAACTTCCTAAAACAACAATATTAAATCATATGCTATATAAAAGGTTTAACAACTTGTTAAATTTCAAAAAAATAAAAGTAACCAAAAACAAAACTTCCAATTAAATAAAAATAACAAAAACATAAACATAAACATCTGGTTTTTATGGCCTAAAAACCCCTTCGTGTTTCGAAGGGAGGCCCGTGCCCCTCGGCGGGGACGTATATGGGTTGCTGACGAAATAAAAATAACAAAAACAAAGTATTCTCTTAAAAACGAAATAAGGAACATTATTGAACACTGATTTGTAATCGACATATACTAGATTATACACGATAAGAGAGGAGGAACATATTATAACAGGTTTGTCAACTCTTAACACTACCCGTATACTCATACAAAAATCGTGGTAAGATCCCGTTATAATATAATTGGTGAAAACAACCGCGAGAATCTTAAACAATATAAGTAAGACAAACCTAACCTTGGGCGAAGTGATAATCAACTTTTGAATAAAGTTATCAAACCAGCAGCTCTAGCATAAATTGCTGAGCTCCAGAGTTATTCAGATATTAAGTCAATTAAAATTAAAAGTAAGAAAATTTATATGATTGACTTAAAAATAGCGACCCTCGGAGTTTCTTGCCTATTCTTCACCTGAGGAAGACTGCACCTTTGCGAATAGGCGCCGTGTGGTGATCGGTTGAGAATAACACCACCCCATCTCTTTCCGTGGGTGTCGTAAGAGGCGACTAAGGAAACACAAATGAGACCTGCCTCCTAGTAATCCATCCCAGGTAACGACACCTCATTTTTTCCTGAATCTGAGGTGTCGTCCTATGGTCTCATGCGGTGTGGTAGGCTCTGTAAAGGGCTGTCTGGTTCGCGACCACCCTCCTACCGAAGTCCGACGCCAAACAGCTTGCTGTGTTCCGTTGGTGCGTGGGAGTATCAGTGCCTTTATAGGCATTTTCTGGGTTAACTCGCTCCATCGTCGACCTCATCTTTGACCTTTATGGTCAAGATTGAGGTCAAGAGTTAACCCATCTTATAATAAAAAAAAAGGCGCAAAGAAAAGTGCTAGTGTAATTCATAATATTGACGTGTTCAAGTATCATTTTATATGTTAAATGAAATAAACACTTTAGACTTTTTTGACTTTTTAGCACATGATAATGACAAACTCGCGCTCGGCTTACGCTGAAACCTCATTTTTATTGCGCGAGGGTCTTGCTCGCCCTATGGCGTTGTCAATGTTGACATTTTGACATAGGACCGCGGTGTTGTCGCGGCGCTGTCACTACCGTACTCGGCCTGCTGGCATATATTTTTATATCTAACTCTTTCGAAAGATAATTTTCAGCTAGTTACGCCGGTTCAATTGTTTTTTAGTTTAATTTTTACCAGCGCCTGTATTTAAGGTTAATTCCAAACGAATCAACTTAAATCAATATCAAATAAAATAAAACCGCATAGAAATTGGTCCATTCGTTCTGGAGTTACGTTACGATGCCACAAACAGACACAGAGATACACAGACTGAGATACATAGACACAAAAATACACATACACTTAGATACACACGTCAAATTTTATAACATCCGTCTTTTTGTGACGAAGGTTAAAAGTATGTGTCCCCCCTCTTTTAAAATAAAAAATACGAGTATAGGTACCTACCGAAAGGAGAGTATGCAACCACTTTAATGTTCTGTTCATGGCAATAGTCCACCAGCTCTTTCTGACCCAAGTTTAGGTTGATCTGTAAGTAAAGTGTATGTGATGGTAAAGGTTACGGAAAAAAAACAATACGAGCCTAGCTAGAACAGAACTCGGATAATCTACAAAGAAATAGTATACGGTGTGCTAGGGATAGCTTATCAAAAATGAAACCCTGAATAATAATTCAGACCATCACTCGATTTTTCCAGTGAAATTTTCTTCCGGAAACTTAAGTTTAATAATATATATTTTCTGCTTCAAAATTAAATTATTTATTCAAATACACTTCATTTTGCCATAAAATACAATGACAGCAAAGTGAAACACGAAAACTAGCAAAGTACATCGTATGCTGATAGCGGTTAGCGAAAACTCATTAACTCGAAGTTTCCGGAAAAAATAATTACTTGTAGCCAATCATGTTTATGGATAGACTCCACCATTTAAGTATCTGCTAAGCTGTCCTTTACACGCTGCATACTTTTTAACATAAACGAACGGTGCCACCCCTGTCATGTAGAATGATTTTTACATAGTTAGGTTACTCATCTGACATTCATAATCAGGCAGTATCAGAATATTATAAAATGTTAAAATTTTAGAGCATCAAATGACTTATATTTGTTATTAATTTTTGTTATTCATTTTTATATTATTATTTGTAATTAACTGCAGCGGCCGACCGGTCAAACAGGGTCAAACTGAAAACCAGTGCTCTACATTGTTTTTTGTACAGCACAATGCTGAGCTTGGCTCCTTTTGGTTAGGTTAATCTAGCTGTTACTTTTTACTGTTAATTTAGTCATTGTATTGTAGATTTAACTTTAGCAATAAACATGATTTCATTTCATTTCATTAAACAATTACAAGAATTGATAGGAGTCCCAGAAAATATGAATGACGAAGAAAGTTGTACCTAATGTTATGCCTTGGGGTACGCCACGAACTTCTTACAGAACCAAAAGTTATTGAAGTACTTGATATTTACCTCAACTTGGTTGACGACTGGCTTGACCTTGCAGTTAGCGAGCAGCCTCTTCAGTTGTTCCACGTTAAAGTTGGAAACGCCAATGGATTTGGTGAGACCCTTCTCAAGACATGTCTCAAACCCTTTCCATGAATCCAAATAGTCTATTTTTTCATCGACACCATCTTCCTGAAATTGGTGATGGATTTTATGAAATACAAAGTCGCTACTATACAGATTCTAATGTTGATTTAAAAACGAGTCTTTCCTAAAGTTATTTTTTGTGTGTAAATAAATCTTCATTGTGTGAAATGTCAATCTCTTTGCTAGCTAGCTCCAAATGGGACGCAGCTGCGAATTTATGTATGTCCAAGTATAGCTCCTTGTGTGAAACATACTTTACTTGTACATTTATTTACTTGTACACACGGCAGCACATCGGGCTATACATGTTGGCCTTGACATCGCCCTCATCTCGCTCGTAATAGCGCCGATTTTCGTAGTAAAATTGGGTAACCTAACGTGCTGCTGTCTGTCCTTTAGGTCTTGGAGAGCTGGACAGTTATGGATGTTATGATACATAACAAACCAATGAATATTTTCGGCACGAATTGGTTTTGAACCCAACGCCCCAGAATTAAATCTCCTTGTGGTCCAACTAACAGAGCTATGCCTTAAAATCAAGCAAGCAAGCAAGAGTTATATACCATAGCACGGTCTTCTTAGATCAATCACTACCATTCGGAGATAAGGGTAGTTCTTTTACATTGGGGTATCCAGTAACTTACAGAATAAGACATTGGCCAATGCATGAGGAGTTGATCGACATAGTCCATCTTCAGGCGTCTCAGGGAATCTCTGGCCGATTTCTCCACGTCTGCTGGTTTGTGGTTATGTTGCCATACCTAAAAGAATAGATAGATAACTACACATTCTTGAAAACAGTCACTAAAAACGGGTCCACCAACCTGCATTTGGCCAACGTGGTGGACTATGGCCTAAATGGAATTCTCTGCCTGCGTCTGTATTTCCAGGCTCATAACTTCCGAGTCTCATTAAAGTTCGAGTGAAACGGCATCCTCTGGGTGAGCGAGCTTGCTACATCCTCGACCACATCTTCCATCATTTTCATCATTTTTTGCCGTGTGGTGATCGGTTGAGAATAATACCATCCTATCTCTTACCATGGGTGTCGTAAGAGGCAACTAAGGAAACACAAATGAGACCTGCCTCATGTTGATCCATCTTAGGCAATGACACCTCAGTTTGTTTGAATCTGAGGTGGCGTCCTATGGTCTCATGCGGTGTGGTAGGCTCTGTAAAGAGCCGTCTGGTTCACGACCTCCTACCGAAGTCCGATGCCAAACAGCTTGCTGTATTCCGTCAGTGCGTGGGAGTACCAGTGCTTTAATTGGCATTTTCTGGGTTAACTCGCTCCATCGTCGACCTCATCTATGACCTTAGTCAAGATTAAGGGCAAGAGTTAACCCATCTCATAATAAAAGAAAAAAGTCGTCTGTTTTGTCTGTCCTTTTAAAGTATGCAATAAAGTATTTATTTATCTATTTTCGTCCCTGGGCTAGATTGTGGTCAAGAGCGAACCCATTCGTTATAAAAAAACCCCCTTCGTGTTTCGAAAGGAGGCCCGAGCCCCTGGGTAGGGACGTGGGCTTAAACGAGAGGTTTTATAGTTTGCAAATTCATTAGCAAAGACATTGTGATACTTTTAGAGGAATCGTTATCTAATCGGTAAGTAGGTAATAAAAAAACAACACGAAAACAATCAATGGATGTCGTCAAGATAAGAGACAGATTTCAAATCTTTTTTTTGACCTATTCAGACTGATATGATGTCAATTGGATGATTAGAGACACGTTTAAGTTTCCTAGCGATGTTTTCTCTAATATGAACCGGGAGGCTTATGTTTCTATACCATTGTTGATCGGAAAATGATCGGTTATGTAGATATAAGGTATAAATATATTTTTTTATAAAACACACATCAACATGTCTGGGTATTCCTAACACATATAAAAATCGTGACATATTTGTCAAAAGCGATATTTTTATGAAAGCATATACAGGGCTTTAGGTAAATCTCTTTCAACCTCTCGGGTGGTTAATCAGTCCATGAAACTGAACAACTTTCCCAAGGAACATGGGTCAAAATAGAAAAAAAAAATTTGAGTTCCCGTACAAACTTCATCAGATCAAATTTTTTTTTTTCGTATTTACTCGAGACAGGTGGAGGGCTATCTAATTCTATTCTCACCTTGGTTGTAATAAACAATTCTTCTCGCGTTACAACTTTATCTTGTATCTTTTTTGCTATCACTTCGCCGATCTCTGGCTCCACTCTAAAAAAAAACCAAAGATTAAGACTTGCTCCGTGTCGTTTCGGTATAATCAAGTGTGAGGCGATCTCGCTGATTTCAGAGTTTTCAAACCACTAAATGGCCTCTGAATTGGTTTAACGACCGACGGTTTAACGTGCCCTCCGGAGCACGGAAACGTTAATTTAGAGTGAGTAAGGCCAATGTTCACCAAATATTTAACCAACGATTAGCAGCTAACCAGAGATTTGATAATGTCATTTTCATACTTTTTTTTTGACATTTGTCTGATTAGCTTCTAACCGGGATTGAACCGTGGATTATATTTTGGTGAACATGGGCCTTAGGCCAGTGTTCACCAAATATTTAACTAACGATTAGCAGCTAACCAGAGATTTGACAATGTCATTTTTATATTTTTTTTGACATTTTGTCTGATTAGCTTCTAACCGCGGTTTAACCTGGTTATATTTTTGGTGAACACGGGCCTAATTGCCAAACAGCAAGCGCCACTGGGCTAAAGTAGTTTGCAACGTTAGTGAAGCTCGTTACGTTAGTGAAGCTCTTCAGCTGTATCGCTTTGTGATGTGCTCATTTAACCCTTTTAGCACCAAGAGTTTTCGTCAAAAACGCCCCCACCACACGCCACGACATCAAAAAAATTTTTTTATTTGTGTCGTGGCCATACGCGAACGCAAAAAAAAGTAAAAAAAAATGTTTGTCTGACTTTGGCGGCGAGGGCAGGAAAATTAAACGTCTGATATATCAGACTTTGGCGGTGAAAAGATTAATGAGCGCATAACGGATTGATGGGGTTGAGGAGTTTTCAGTTATTTTATTTTTATTATTTTTAAGAGGCTTCCGATGGCATAGACACGTATGTGAACTAAAGATCACGTATGTGATCTAAAAAAAAAACTTTACGTTCAGTTGGCGGTGTCGCTGCTGGTCGGGGTGGCGGTCAGCAAGTATATGAAAATTAAATAGTTCTCAGTTTCGCCACGTGAACAAATAACATGGCCTCCATTGTCATTTAACCGTCATTGAGACGCTATTGATTGAATAGACGCTCTGTGCTTATCTGCAGCTCGAGCACGATGGCGACAAACTCTTGCGGCGCGCCACGCGGCTGACGCTGAAACTTCACTTTGAATGCGCGAGGGCCCTGCGCAAAGGCTTGTTCGCCCTCTGGCGTTGTCAATGTTGACATTTTGATATAGGACCGCGGCGCATTAGGTACGCGCCCTATCACCATCGTACTGCTGATCCATAGAGATCCCGTCAATTTGACCGTCGGTCTAGTAGTCTGCCCACTGGCAAACTACAAGAAATGTTTTTTTTTGGAGATTATGGCCTGGTGCCAAATACATTTTGTTTAACCCACCTGTAGAGATGTGCTGTATCGATGTGTCGATAACCGATGTCGATAGCATAGCTCAGGGTATCCACGAATTTTGGAAAGTCTTCGTAGATGAACTCAAACTGAAAAATGATATTAGTTAGTATTTATTTTTTTAATATTTCCTTATCGCGTAAGTATGTAGGAAAGTGGCATGAAGGAATCAGGTTTTGAAAGATCCACTTGCATTATTTTGGTAGTTTAAGAACGGATTTGGTTGGTGATTTTATTTTTATGTGGCAACACCTGATTACCCGTCACCCACAAACATAAAATATAAGCAACCAAATTCGTTCTTAAACTACCGAATAATTATTTCAAAATCTGGCTCCTTCATGCCTCTTCTACCCTACAGGGTGGTGAAGGACAGATTAAAAAAATTGTTATGACTTGTCACGACAGCAGGAGGCTTACCATGATCGCTTAGCGCGATCCAATTTAGGACCTAAACAAGTCTGCAACGCTTATTCGTACCATGATGGCTTATAAGCCCTGTACATACATATTCAATTTTGGCGCTGTTGCAATTCAAAGGCAGACCAGCGACAATTTATTTTAAAAATAAAAATGGACCATAGACAACCGAGCAGTTCAAAAGCAGCGCCATCATGGTACCATTTTAAAAAACATTCCAATTGCGAAGCAGTTCAAAGTTGGATCCTAAACAGAAATGCTTATAAACGATCGTGGTAGGTACCCTGCAGCCCGAACACAACCGCAGCAAGTCGCGTCACTCAGATGACGGTGACACTTCAAACGCGACTTGAGGGTTGTGTTCCGGATAGCCTTGCTGTATAGGTGCTTATATTTATATAGGTGAAGCACTCGTAGCCCAGTGGTGTTCGCAGATCTCAACCGATCAATGAGGTTAAGCAACAGAGTCAGGGAACCCGATAAGTGATCAAACTGGCAATTTATCACGAGCGTTTCCGTGCTTCGGAGGGTACATTAAGCTGTAAGTCCCGGCTGTTGTCGATTTACTACAGTCGTTAACCTTTGGTATGCGGCGCGGCAACCATGTTATACGTAGCGTTTAACCAGGGCCTCTGAAAACTCTGACACCAGGGTTAGGGGGCGTCCATTAATTACGTGAGGCGTTTTGGGGGGGGAGGGGGTCGGGCCGGATCTCACTCAATCTCACTTGGGGGAGAGGGGGGGTCTCTACAAATATCACGTAATATTTTCCCCAAAAGAAATAGTGTTAAATTGCGGGAAAGCTAAGTTAAACCAACTAAACCATGTTGTTGCGGTAGCAACTTATGACTACTCATGAGTTCCCGTGGGCTGAATTAGAGCAATCGTTTTTTTCAAATTTAAGTTGGTAAATCATAGCTGTTTTTTGTTGTTCGATTATTAAAAGTTTAAAAATAATTAGGCAAATTATGTATTTTTTCTAAATAAATTACTAATTAACGTATTTACACTAAAACTAAGCATTTTCATAAAACTCACGTGAGATATAGGGGGGAGGGGGGGTGTCGAGCCAAATCTCACGACATCTCACCAGAGGGGAGGGGGGGTCAAAAAAACGCCAAAAACACCTCACGTAATTAATGGACGCCCCCTTAGCCAAGTTCGCCACACACTTGACTATACCAACACGGTAAGAAGAATAGGTGGTTAAATAATTTACCTTGGAGCCCAAACCGATCCAGGTGCCGTAGCCCAAAGCTGGCATTTTCAGGCCGTTGTTCAGGGTGAAAGTGGGTATATGTACCTAAAAAAAATATATTTTTTTTTATACAGGGCTTTAGGTATCTCTCTTTCAATCTCTCGGGTGGTTAATCAGTCCATGAAACTGAACATCTTCCCCAAGGATCAAATACGAAATACGAAAAAAATTTTTGAGTTCCCATACAAAGTCCATCAGCATATAGCGCATTTTGTATGGGCGGGTTACGGTCATTACCCAACTAGCAAAGCGGTGATAAAAAAGTTGCTTTTATCACTGAACAGTGTTATTAATGTCGCATATTAGCAACGCTTATGAGAGCTTGAGATATATGAGTTATTTTTATCTCTATTTAGCTGTATAGGGATATACAATCAAATAGAGATATTAGGCAATGATATAAACGCTTACTGGGCTGTTTTTTACAACATATATATCACAGCTGTTAAATAAAAGACCTCATTGTTAGTATATAAAATGGCAAAATCTATAATAATTTCACAAAGACAAACGGTAAACTTTTTATTAATTTAAATGTCCCCGGGCTTCAGATCTAACACTTCTACACTAATATTATAAAGAGGAAAGATTTGTATTTTTGTATGTAACGACTTAAAAACTACTGGACCGATTTCAAAAATTCTTTCACCATTAGGATGCTACATTATCCCTGAGTAACATAGACTACAAGGAACAAAGTCCCGAGCGGAATGCTAGTTATGTTATAAATGCGAAGTTTGTCAGGTGGATGTTTGTTACTCTTTACGCTCAAACGGCTGGACCAATTTTGATAAAATTTGTATGGAAGTAGTTGACACACTGGATTTACACATAGGCTGGATATAGAATTTACATAATAACGGCTACGAAGTCCCGACGGAAAGCTAGTATAATAATAATAAATAAAATAAGGGAGAAGAGGGAGAAAAAAGAGAATGTAATAATAATAAAACAGGATAGCGGAAAAATAGTATATTGTGCAACTTGGGAATAAAAGACGGATTTTAAGAGAGGGCCAAAGTTGGATCACGAGCAAATGAAGGATTCTAAATTATTTAATCAGGAGCGTAAGCGAGTGATTCAAGTGTTTGAATCCTGAATGACGCGATTGATTCATAGCCCTCGATGAAAATCCGTTTTATTCAAGAGTTGCACATAATATTTTATACCATGACCTCGAGAAAAAGAAAGACTTAAACAGAAATAGACATCTGCGCAAGAAGATTGAATTTCGCATATTCTTTGCGATGGAGGTCATATGTCTATACATTGGAGTGTTCGAAATTCAAACACCAAAATTGACAAAAAAAGTGCTCTTTTTTACGTGTTTTGCGGGAGCAAAAGAATCTTTTTGGGTTCTAAATTCAAAATATACCAAAACTGTGACTTAAAGAGCTCTTTATCCCCAATTTTCAGTGAAAAAAAGAAGCTTTTTATAGGGGGAATGGTATAAAGTTATATTGTGACATACTTATAAATAGTATATATGCTGCTTTTCCACGTAAATGAGCTCGTTTATAATTAATAGCCAAATAAAGCACTTAACCAAGACAACACAGTAAAGCAAACTTTTCTATTGATTTAAGTTTAAATATAGCTTTGTTATGGTACAGACAAGACAGCAGCAAGTCAGGGTACCCATTTGCACTACGAAAGTCGACGTTATTACAAGCGAGATAAGGGCGAATCTACTCAAAGGATTTTCATGTGATTTTCACAGGTGGAGAGAGTATTGGGAAACAGGATATTCACTATGCTTAATTATAACTTAATAACTGAATTAAAAGTTTGTCTAACCCCCGACATTAATCCGTATTACTCTTAAACGGCTGAACCAGCTTTGATAAAATAAAGCTAAGAACCACCTCGATTGTCAGCTTTCAAACGAAAAAAACCGCATCAAAATCGGCCTATTATTTTAGGAGCTACGATGCGACTGATAACCAGGAAAACCACATAGAGCATCTATCGATTGAAGAGTAAATATAGTTTTGGTATGGTATTAATAATGAAGTGTTGAGGAGACACGTTGAAAAAGTCAAGAGTTATCGTCTAAAAATAATAATGAATGAATATGGGTCAATTATATACATATATCACAATGTACAGAGCGAGACTGAAGGTATTTTCCAAAAGCCGTCACTAACCTGCGTCCCCATGTTGATAGCTGGTTTGAATTGAATAGATCGACGTACACAACTCGCGCCGGCCGGCAGACAACAACGCGAGCGAAATACTCGGCCGGCCTTGAGACTGGACATAGATTAGCTATGGCTGGAAGAGAAGAGTAGAAGACACAGAGTCTGCTGACATAAAATGTTATCCTGTCCTTCTACTAATATTATAAACGTCAAAGTTAGTATGGATGTTTGTTACTCTTTCATGCTCAAATGGCTGGACCAATTTTGTTAAAATTTGGTATGGAGGTAGCTGACACCGTGGATTACCACATAGGTTACATAATTTTCCCAAATTCCCACGGAAACGAAGTCC
>OX465266.1:10711733-10804733 GCA_949987775.1 Aproaerema taeniolella
ATGATGGCTTATAAGCGATTCAATTTTGGCGCTGTTGCGATTCAAAGGCAGACCAGCAACAATTTATGTAGACATTTAAAATGGACCATAGACAACCGAGCAGTTCAAAAGCAGCGCCATCATGGTACCATTTTAAAAAACATTCCAATTGCGAAGCAGTTCAAAGTTGGATCCTAAACAGAAATGCTTTTAAACGATCGTGGTAGGTACCCTGGTCTGACCAAAACGTTTTTTTTTCAGAATTTCATAATGGTTCCTTAGATCTGTAGCCCGGA
Source organism: Aproaerema taeniolella (assembly GCA_949987775.1). Taxonomy (NCBI): domain Eukaryota; kingdom Metazoa; phylum Arthropoda; class Insecta; order Lepidoptera; family Gelechiidae; genus Aproaerema; species Aproaerema taeniolella. The sequence goes on from OX465266.1 coordinate 10,712,009, forward strand.
GACATTTATATTACAAAAAAGGTTACCGTTTGTCTTTGTGAAATTATTATATACTTGCTTCCCGCGCGGGACTTCGTTCCCGTGGAAATTCGTGAAAATTATGTAGCCTATGTTACTCAGGGATAATGTAGCATCCTAATGGTGAAATAATTTTTGAAATCGATTCAGTTGTTTCGGAGCCTATTCGTTAAATACCTACAAATATAAAAATCTTTCCTCTTTATATTAGTATAGATTTCGCCATTTTATATACTCCCGTGGGAATTCGGAAAAATTATGTAGCCTATGCTACTCAGGGATAATGTAGCATCCTAATGGTGAAAGAATTTTTGAAATCGATTCAGTTGTTTCGGAGCCTATTCGTTAAATACCTACAAAAATAAAAATCTTTCCTCTTTATATTAGTATAGATTTCGCCATTTTATATACTCCCGTGGGAATTCGGGAAAATTATGTAGCCTATGTTACTCAGGAAGAATGTAGCATCCTAATGGTGAAAGAATTTTTCAAATTGGTCCAGTACTTTCGGAGCCTATTCAATGCAAACAAACAAACAAACAATCAAAACTTTCCTCTTTATAATATAATAGTGTAGAATAGTGAGGTCTTAATGACCGTAACCCGCCGTAACCATATGTAGTGATAAGTTAAAAAAATTCCATATATGCTAGTTATTTACATTTTTGAGTCAGTGGTAAATTCTAGTTTTAACTGATTATTTCTAGTTTTAACAAAGGCACCAAGTAAAAACTAGTTCTAACTAGGAAAAACGCGTTCTAACTACTAACTAGTTTTAACTGTAACATATATATACTCTTCTTATACAGGGTGCAAATTTGCAAGCTTGCCATATTCACCGACTTGATAATAAGTCATGTTTCCTACTTTATTCGAGAACTTCCTAAATGGAATACTTTATAAAAAAATTAAATTAAAAATTTAAAAAACCCTCCCCGCAAAAAAGTAAAGCGGACATTTAAAAAGTAAAAAATAATACCTTTCGTTGAGCCATCAAATTCATTTCAGAAATACCTATATATATTTTAATTATCGAAATCGATGGATGGCACGATAGGGTTTGCTCATTAAAATGGCGCTATAATGTCGCGTCGGGGTACCGCTTTAGTGAATCAGACCCAATCAAATGAAGGGTCAATCAAATGAAGGGTCTGATTCACTAAAGCGGTACCCCGACGCGACATTATAGCGCCATTTTAATGAGCAAACCCTATCGTGCCATCCATCGATTTCGATAATTAAAATATATAGGTATTTCTGAAATGAATTTGATGGCTCAACGAAAGGTATTATTTTTTACTTTTTAAATGTCCGCTTTACTTTTTTGCGGGGGGGGGGGGGGGGGGGTTTAAATTTTTAATTTAATTTTTATTTCAAAATTTTTAACTTTTTTCAAGGATGTGCTAGTGTTCTGGATATCCTGGCCGCAGCATCAGCTCACCGTGTTGCCACCATTGCATTGTATGCAGAAATCAAATACTGAACAAAACGAGTCCAAACACGACATATCTGCTATTATTTTTTTAAGAGTGTGCTAGTGTTCTGGATATCCTGGCTGCAGCATCAGACCAAGAGTTCCATAATCCTGCATAGTTATTAAGCATACATGAGTGTTTCAAGTTTTAGGTCACATGTATGTTTGAAAGTAAAGTAAATACACATTAAGAGTCTAAGAACCCTACCGCAGCTAACAAAAGAGCTGATGACCTTGAAACGGCTGAACCGATTTTGATAAAACGTATCTAAGAACCATCGCCAAAAAACCTGCTTGTAAATAAAAAAAACCGCATCCAAATCTGTTCACCCGTTTGAGAGCTACGGTGCCACAGACAGACACACAGACACACACACACATAGCGGTCAAACTTATAACACCCCTCTTTTTGCGTCGGGGGTTAAAAACTAAAATTAAACAAAACTTTTTTTTTAAGTGTGGCCCGGAATAAACTACATATATGTTTTTCCTGTCCATATTAACTTTAGGAGCAATAGAAATTTACCTAATGTTCGTTTATCTCAAATCAAATGATAAACAAAACAAATGATTGCAGACTTTCCTTTTTACTTTTTAACCTTGACAAAAAAAGTATGTTAAAAGTTTCTGTGTATCTGTATGTCTGAGTGTCTGTTTGTGGCATCGTAGCTCCTAAACGAATCAACCGATTTCGATGCGGGTTTTTTGTTTGAAAGCTGCCGTGATTAAGATGGTTCTTAGCTTAATTTAATCAAAATCGGTTTAGCCGTTTAAAAGTTATACGCAATAAATGTCGGGGGTTATACAACATTTTTAATTTTAGAGTTATACGGGATTCCTACTAAGAAATAAGGAATTTTTGGCGAAGTAAAAAATTAAATTAAAAATTTAAAAAACCCCCCCCGCAAAAAAAAGTAAAGCGGACATTTAAAAAGTAAAAAATAATACCTTTCGTTGAGCCATCAAATTCATTTCAGAAATACCTATATACATATATTTTAATTATCGAAATCGATGGATGGCACGATAGGGTTTGCTCATTAAAATGGCGCTATAATGTCGCGTCGTCGGGGTACCGCTTTAGTGAATCAGACCCTTCATTTGATTGACTATTCACTGATTCACTAAAGCGGTACCCCGACGACGCGACATTATAGCGCCATTTTAATGAGCAAACCCTATCGTACCATCCATCGATTTCGATAATTAAAATATATGTATATAGGTATTTCTGAAATGAATTTGATGGCTCAACGAAAGGTATTATTTTTTACTTTTTAAATGTCCGCTTTACTTTTTTTTACGGGGGGGGTTTTTTAAATTTTTAATTTAATTTTTATTTCAAAATTTTTAACTTATTTTCAAAATAATTAAGAGTGTACTAGTGTGCTGGATATCCTGGCCGCAGCATCAGCTCACCGTGTTGCCACCATTGCATTGTATGCAGAATCAAATACTGATCAAAACGAGTCCAAATACGACATATCTGCTATTATTTTTTGAAGGATGTGCTAGTGTTCTGGATATCCTGGCCGCAGCATCAGCTCACCGTGTTGCCACCATTGCATTGTATGCAGAATCAAATACTGATCAAAACGAGTCCAAACACGACATATCTGCTATTATTTTTTCAAGGATGTGCTAGTGTTCTGGATATCCTGGCCGCAGCATCAGCTCACCGTGTTGCCACCATTGCATTGTATGCAGAATCAAATACTGAACAAAACGAGTCCAAACACGACATATCTGCTATTATTTTTTTAAGAGTGTGCTAGTGTTCTGGATATCCTGGCTGCAGCATCAGACCAAGAGTTCCATAATCCTGCATAGTTATTAAGCATACATGAGTGTTTCAAGTTTTAGGTCACATGTATGTTTGAAAGTAAAGTAAATACACGTTAAGAGTCTAAGAACCCTACCGCAGCTAACAAAAGAGCTGATGACCTTGAAACGGCTGAACCGATTCTGATAAAACGTATCTAAGAACCATCGCCAAAAAACCTGCTTGTAAATAAAAAAAAATGCATCCAAATCGGTTCACCCGTTTGAGAGCTACGGTGCCACAGACAGACACACAGACACACAGACACACACACACACACATAGCGGTCAAACTTATAACACCCCTCTTTTTGCGTCGGGGGTTAAAAAGCATAAATTACATTATTTACAACATTTGCACGTTTATTTACACAGTATTTACAGTATTCTAAGTTCTAGTTAGCAGTTGCGGTCATAGTCATCTTAGAGTACCCATGATTTCGCACTAAACACAATCTAGCAGAGACGGAAATTCTTCTTTTAATTTAACAAACCAAAACGAATACGTGTTCTCGATACTTTTTGGATTGCAGACACAGTTAAGGAGTCAATGCCTCAAAGTAAGCCAGTCTTCATCAAGCTGGTCTAAGTTGGTGAATATGATGACTTTCTGATGACTTTCCTTACGATTCATTTAAGATTCACTGAAAATTATGTTTCGTATCACATCAATACATTCAATTTCCTTCGTGTACACTAATCTTTTCAAGTTTTCACATCTGAGGAGACAGATGTGAAAACTTAACAAATAAGTTAAGTCCGGGGATCGCGCTGGCCAGGGAACTGGGCCATCACGTCCGATCCATTGTGTTATTCTCGGTAATTTTACGTATCGCCCCGTGGCATAAGCGCGACCGGTAAAAATCCGCGTTCAACTCAACTTAGGTGTAATTTATTGCCATGAGCAATATTGTCGATGAAAATAAATAAAAAATAAATAAATTTGTCAATCTTATTTTATAATTTATTTAAGTTCTTTACAAGCAGTACAATGACCTCAGTGAATATGGCAAGCTTGCAGATTTACAGTTTGACCTAGAAAGCTGAAATTTGGCAAAAAGGAGTCTTTTATGACGTAGGCAAGCACTAACAAAGGATTTTTCAAAATTCAACCCCTTAAGGGGGTGAAATGGGGGTTCAAAGTTTATATGGGGAATACAATTTTTTTGGACGTTTTGACTCGAAACTTCGTCAAGATATACTTACCTTGAAGCATATAACGGACACGTGTTTCACGATTTTTTTTTAATCCCCTACGGGGTCAAGAATGAATGGGAAATGACTAAAAGAGTTATTTTCGAAGCCGCGGGAAAACGCTAATAGTCTGTTAATAAGCCCTCTGAACAAACCTATTTTAAGACGATTTCTGTGGCCGGCTTAGATTTTAAGACTCATTTCTTCTTCATGTACCTTATGAGTCTTAAAATCCAAACCGGCCACAGAAATCATCTTAAAATAGGTATACAGGGCTTTAGGTAAATCTCTTTGAACCTCTCGGGTGCTAAATCCGTCCATGAAACTGAAGCAACTTTCCCCAAGGAACATAGGTCAAAATACGAAAAAAACATTTTGATCTCCCATACAAAATGCGCTATATGCTGATGAAGTTTGTATGGGAACACAAAATTATTTTTTTCGTATTTTGACCTATTATTGGGGGAAAGTTGTTCAGTTTTATGGACTGATTGACCACCCGAGATGTTGAAAGAGATTTACCTAAAGCCCTGTATAATTTGTTCAGAGGGCCTTTTAACAAACATATAAAGAAACGGTAACTCAAAAGTGTAAAAAAAACATATGGTTACGGCGGGTTACGGTCATTAAAAGCTCACTTTTACGGTCTTACTAACAATAAGTACACATTGCGTGTAACATGCGCAAACTTAGTTTTTCCTAGATTTTGGTCGTAATAAGCTTGTACTACGCAATGTGTAAGTAATTAGTAAGGCCTTTAGTATATCTTCTTACCAGCCCATATATGTACGTCCCCACCGAGGGGCACGGGCCTCCCTTCGAAACACGGAGGGGATTTAGGCCATAGTCCACCACGCTGGCCCAATGCGGGTTGGTGGACCGCTCGTCTTTCGAAAATAAATCTTCTTGGACGGGCGGGTTTCATCACGATGTTTTCCTTCACCGTTGAGCAAGTGATAATTAGAAATCCGTACATAAATCCGAAAAGACGAATTTAGTGGTACAGGCCCACACCAGGATTTGAACCCGCGACCTTCGGATTACAGGTCTGGCTCATTACCAACTGGGCTTTAGTATATAAAATGGCGAAATCTATAATAATTTCACAAAGACAAACGATAACCTTTTTTGTAATATAAATCTCCCCGGGCTACAGATTATTAGGGAAAGTTATTCAGAAAACTGAAAAATGCGGAGTTGCGCTAAATAATTCAAAGTTACCGCATATATATATAATATATATAATTTCATTGTGTTTAATCATTTTGTGTAAGTACATATATGTTTTTGTGCATTTGTTTTAATGTTACTTGTGTGTTTGTGACACTAACATTTAAAAAAACATATATGTTTTTGATATAATTAACAACATAATTACAATAGGTTGTTTTCAAATAATGTCAAAATAATAGCAATAAAGGCATTTATTTATTAGTTTAAAAAAATCTTTTTTATTATTATTATTAGATGGGTTAACTCTTGACCTCAATCTTGACCAAGGTCATAGATGAGGTCGACAATGGAGCGAGTTAACCCAGAAAACGCCTATAAGGCACCGGTACACCCACGCACCGACGGAACACAGCAAGCTGTTTGGCGTCAGACTTCGGTAGGAGGGTGGTCGCGAACCAGACGGCCCTTTACAGAGCCTACCACACCGCATGAGACCATAGGACAATACCTCAGATTCATAAAAAAATGAGGTGTTGTTGCCTGAGATGGATTAATAGGAGGCAGGTCTCATTTGTGTTTCCTAAGTCGCCTCTTACGACACCCACGGAAAGAAATGGGGTGGTGTTATTCTAAGCCGATCACCACACAGCTGTAAACTTTTTTAACTTTAACTTTTTTCAATGTAGTTGTATTAGACTAATATTTTCTTTCTTTGTTTCATTCTTTTCAGACCAGATTATAGTCAAACTTCAAGAAGAAATTCATACCAAAGGAAATAGATCTTTGCTTTTATGTAATTTAATTTATATTTGTTAAGTTTTGCTTTTATTTTAGTGCATATGAACGAATTTTTTAAATTACCAAATTAATAAAATTCAAAACTATAAACTAGAAATTAAAACAAATTATCTTATGTACATCACTAATTCTTATTTATTTCATTAAATAAGTAAAAAAAATATACAAAAATACGTATATAAGTCAAAATATGTACAGCATACAACATAATTTCAATTTTTAGTTACAAAATTTATAATAAAACTTATTAAAGAATACAGAGTTTTATTTCGATACATCCTGGAACTACAGTAAGAAATTGACTGAAATTTCAGTAATAGCCGTAGGTTCGATTCCCACGTCACTAATATTTTTTTAACTGCAAATATATCGATACTTCGGGGAAGAAAGGTCGTAAAAGCCATTTTGGCCAAATTGAGTTAATAATGCAGTTTTGTTCAGAATTTCAAGCTCTATCGATCTGTATATTTCAAAAATCGATATTCGCAAAAACGATGGCTTTTACTACCAAAATTTTTAGAATAAAATGGTTTTTACTTCCAGGATTTTTCAGTCTAAACTACATTTTTTAAATAATATTGGCGTATGTGACAATTTAGTTTCTCTTTTGATTAAGTAAAGGAAGTATAAGCCAAAAATTACAACACACCAGGTCGTAACTCACAACATTATTGTAATCTCGGCTTTTACAACCCTCTGAATAAACTTAATTGAACAGAATGAGACTTTTACACCATTCATTTGCTTTCTTTTATGAATAGAAGTGCGAGTTACGTCCCAATTATTTGATTGTTGTTATTGTTTCGTAACTATCTCTAAGACTCAATACAAAAGATAACTTTTGACCAAAATGTGTTTGTAATAAGGTATAGTTTCCTTTTGATAACTTAAGATTCCATGCTGGACTGGGAGTGAAAGAAAAACCTAGAATGTGCAAGCTACCTACTCTTCCCAGGTATACAGTAAAAGTCTGTAAGAGGGATGCGAGGGTTTTGCTGTATAATAGGCGAAAGGCTGACCACCTCTCACCATTATACAACTTGTTCCATCTGATAACCCTCACAATTGTGTCAAACGTGGCTTCTAGTGGTTCTAGAAATATTGGTGCTCTGCCTACTCCGTTAGGGATTATGGGCGTCAGCGTATGATAACTTAAGATAGTTTGAGTGAGTATAGCTCACTTTAACACAAATTTAAAATGAATAGTCACGAAAGACATAGATATATTTTCCTCGCATTCGCAATTTTTGTAGCGGCACAGGTTGTTGCCTTTTGCTGTTCCACTATCTGATAATCAAATTTTTGGGAGAAACTAGACTCCTTGCAGAAAAGGACAAATATAGTACAGTCATTGGAACAATGCCACCGACGATCTGCTCAAAGATAAGTTTTATTAATAAATATAATATAATTAGCCGTAATATATCGTTTAAGATAACAATCATAATAAACATTAAGTTCCTGCCTACTTAAATAATCATGATTTTGTGAAATATTTATAATAGGCGCTATAAAATTACAAAAAAAAAGAAAAGAATCACCGTTAACTTTCTTTTGGAGCATAGATTGGTTCAAGACAACTTTGCAGGAATTGGTCAAGACAAGCTTTAACAGCGAATGATCGTGATCTATACACATCTTTTATTTAAACATGGCATGAGCGTGAGCCGTGCATATGCCATGTTAAAAGACGTAGGTACTGTGGTGCAGAGTTGTCTCCTACTTTGACACGTCTATACCATCTCTCTCCCAAGAAAAAAACCGTACTAAAGTCCTGGAAGCTTGCTAACGTGTAACCAGTGCCCAAAAAGGGTAGCCTTTCTGACTCCGTCAATTATCGATTTATCTTCATAGCTGACATCCTGAGTAAACAGTCGATCCAAGTAGTTATCGATAGCTGCTCCTCGACCTGATGGCTATTGACGCCGGAGTTCCTCAGGGTTCCGTTCTCTCTGCGACTTTTTTCCTGCTGTGTGGATGAAATTGTCTCAGAAAGGAGAGCGAATAAAGTCAACTTTAAGTCTTATATCCCAATGGGATGACAAAAATCTAATTAGTTTGAATGCCACCAAAACACAAGCGTGTCTGTTCTCTGCTCAACGGAGTCCGATTAATCTGACTCCTACTCTCCGAGGTGCATCTGTTCCTATAACCGGTCTGTTCCTGAATTTCTTGGCATGAAGTTATCTATCAATTTCAACTTCGGCACCTCCATAAAGTCCAGAGCCCAAGTTGAGGGCAAAAAGATGGGCGTCCATAAATAAAGTTAAGTGTTACTTCACGCCCGATCAATTCCTGTCCCTTTATAAGGCACAAGTACGATAGTGCTTAGAGTATTGCTTTTGGGATGGTTCAGCCAAATGCCAAACAGCCGCATTGGACTCGGTAGATCGCAGAGCCAGAAGACTCAACGGTGATTAAAAGTTGGTTGAAAATAAACTACAAAACCTAGCTCATAAACGCAAAGTACTTTGCCTATGTATTTTTTACAAAATGTACTTCAGAGAGTGTGCACAAGAGCTACGTGAGGTCATTCTTCTATCAGATTTCCAGATACGGCGGAGTACCACTCTTACCTTGTCGAGATACCGCGGATCCGCACTGAGCGGTTTTTATCATCTTTTATATTGAGCACTGCCAAGGAATGGAATTCCTTGCCTGCTTCTGTATTTCCGAGCTCATATAACTTTTAAAGTTTGAGTGAATCTCTTTAAAGTTCGAATGAATAGGCTTTTTTAGGGGTGAGCTTGCTACATCCTCGACCGCATCTTCACATTTATGCTACATTGAGGCCTAGAGCAAACCCATTAATAAATCTTTGTGCGCTTTTTAAAATAAAATCTTTATAATACATAATTTAATAGAAGTACATTTAATTGGTCCAGTGTTTTCTTGTAATAAAATGATAAATATCAAAGTCTTATACGATGATAAAATAAATCTAAGAAAAGACAGCATTTTTCTCATTCCTGTCACGGTTAACCTAATTATCGTGACGGCCATAACTTTGACCCTTTATAAATCCCAAATTAAAAAGTAGATTCAAGGCCAAATACATAGTATTTGTGTAATTTTAAGTCTTGTCCAAGTTTTTTGCCTATATGAAGAAAAAATTGAAAAATAAAAATCGTGCTTGTAATTATACGGAAAATTACAGGAAAAATTGTTGAATGTCACTATATTTACAATTTGCCTTTATTTTCATCAAAAATAATAAAATGAAACCTTTAATATTCAAGTTATATGAATTAATAATAAAAATGCAATGTTTACATTCATAAATTGTGTCTAAATATAATGTTTTACGACATTTTAAAATCACATTGATGGATTTTACGCCCAAATTTTTCGAAAATATGGTTTAATATTGAGAGTTACGATGCATACCACTTCCGAAATGTCGAACGTAAAGGACATTTTGTCAGAAATTTTGAGGCGTAACTCAAACCTAACTTCTAAACCGCGAGGATCTTTTAAATTTATTATTTATGTAGCTAAAGAATATCATAACTTAAGAATATTTCACTTTATAAAATTACAATGGCTATAATAACCAAAAAGTTATGTGGATTTTTTAAAAATTTTTTTCGTTTTTTGCCTCTCCTGTAAAATGGCATTTTGGCTTTTACGACCTTTCTTCCCCGAAGTATCGATATGTACACAATCTAAATGTAAACATACCTCTATAAATATCTGGAACATTAGTGTAATGTTTATATGTATAAACTATGATAAAACTAGCATTTAACGAGCAATCCCGGCTATAACAATTTTGAGATCCAAGATTGCGTGAATTTATATACAAAAAAAATGTACAAGACACAGCGAATGGTTCGTTTTAATGAGTTTGGTAAGAAATAGTCACCTGTGGTCGAAATTTGAGCAATAAATTATGAACTAAAATCACAGTTTTATAAAGACAAAGAGATATACAAATTGTTCCTCAAGAAAGAAAAGAAAAGGGCGCCACAAGACAAACTTAGACGATTTGAGAATAATCGAATACAAAGACATAACGCTTGCCACAAAACGAAATTAATTTTCAGTAGCGAATAGTTCACGATTCTATTACAAAACTGCAACCGTGCTCTTGTGGCTGTTTTTGACGTGTCAATGTCAATGAGTGAAAAAAGACAATGTCAATGAGTTGCTTACTGTGACAAACGGCGCGCTGCAGTACAGGAGCAGTTTTTGAATAGACTTGCCCTGAAATAGGATGAACAAACAGAAATGTTGGTCGAATATGCAAATATTCGCGACTAAAAAGTAAAATAGTTAGTGGTGATTGTCTACAGAACTCGCAAACACAAGATACTGTCTTAATATAAATATTGAGAAATGGTGAAACGATCTCTCAACCTTATTCAGGCACTGAAACTGTTTCCTTATAATTCCGTATCTCAGAAAACCTTGGCAGTTTCGCTACAATCTGCTCGCCATCATTCGTCAATTTTTTCTCCGCATAAATTTCCAATACCGCCTTCTTTGTCTCGTAAGTTTGTAGAATACTCGGATCGCCTCGCCAAATGTTGTATTTGGATATTTTTGAAGATTTCTTCATCCTCAATGACTGAGATTGCAAAAATACGACTTGTCCATTATCAGTTACACCTAGTTGGGTTTTCGTGTTGAATTTGCAAACTTGCATCTTTCTGCGATAAGGTGATAACGAAAGCCAACGGGAAAATTTAGCGATCTGTTTATCTAATAAGCTTTCACTGGCTTCAGATGTCTCTGACGTAGCTGTTGCTCTAGAACACACCACTGTTTCATAAATTACACTTTCGTCAACAATGTCACTGTTCTGAACTGCCACATCAGTGCACACCGTCTCTGTACTAGTTCTATAGCTTTTACAACTAAGAAGACTACAAGTAATTTCTTGATCAATTTTGTGTTTTCTCTGCTTACAATAACAGGCGTTCTTATCTTCCAAACGCAATCTTTCAGCAAAAGTACTACAGATGCAAGTGCCTGGACGAGTTGAAGAATCCGTGTGACTTTCCTCCGTGCTGTTGCTAGTTTCATTAAAATTGCTACCGGCTAGCTCCTCCCCTCTCATATTCATCACGGCGTCTTTAAGACTCGACATTTCAATCTCTTCGTACTTACTCTTCTTTCTTGCTCTCTCCAACACCTTTAATTCATCTCTAATTATTTCTTCTCTCAGCTCTTTAATTCCTGGTAACTCTCTTTTAAGTTTAGCTTTTTCTATCAATTGGTTCTCGCGTGGAATTGATTCTTTTTTCATCTTGGCCATGGTTTCGATAAGTTTATCCATTTCTTTATCTCTTACAATAGTGGGTTCTTGTTCTTGTTGTTTTCTTATATGTTCAGATTCTGGCAATTGCTCGTTTTCGTCCGGAGGTTTGTGTCTTGATTGGACGATAACATAAGATTTATTTTTTACTACGTCTGTCTTTGATTTTTCATAAATCTCTAAGGGCTTAGCGTTTAGATCTTCTTGCACGCCCATTGTCTTAATATTATTCTTGGTTCCTTTATTGCATTTTTTGCCTGATTTCTTTTTTGTGTACAACCTAGCATCTAATGTATCAGATATTCTGCGTAAACCTGTATCATCTTGAGCCAATCCTTCGTTTTCGGTATTCTGAAATCGAATTTTACTTTTACTGTGTCCCAAATGAGAAACATTCATATTATAATTTGATTTTGAAAGTAAATTAGAGTGAATTTTCAGAGGTACAAGTCCTGTACTTTCATGAGTCCTACTCGCATTAGTATGTCTCATCATATCTTCAGCTCCTCTATACTTATGCTCAATAGGCTTCAGTTGTTTATAGCTTTTATCGTTAAAATTTTCTTCTACTTTAGCTTCTATTTTGTCAAATGTATGTTTGTCTCTCTTAGCTTCCTTAATCCTATCAATAGATTCAATATCCGCTTTTACTGGTTCGAGTATTGGTTTCACAGCAATAACTTGGCTGTATTTTTTTGGCCTTTTTTCTGTAGAACTTTCATCAGAACTTTCAGTCTCCGTAGTAATAAAGCATTTGATCATGTCTTTTATTTTCTGTAGCCCACTCTTCCGTTCAGGCCTACTAAAGTAGTGACCTTCTTCAAACAAGCGTTCTAGTTTTGCCTTCTTTGCTGCTTTCTGTGCCCAGAATCTAGCACCACTGCTGGTTTCTGTTGAAATTTCGTCTTGAGATAAACTTATCTTTTTCGTTACTGTCCGATCATCTTTATAATGTATTTTGTTACTTTTAGCATCCCTATGCTTATTACATGATTCGTGTAGCTCTGAATTTAAGTCTTCTGTTTTCTGATTTTTACTTTCTGGACCTACGTCACGTTTATATTTTTGATTTTCCGAATCATATTTGCGTTTGGATTTCTCTTTCTCAAATTTCTTGCATTTGGATTTAGGATCCTTCAATCTACGTTTTTCTTCTTCATTTTTATCAATTTCTGTATCAACTTTTGATAAATCGTCAGCTTTTTTACGGCGGAATTTCAGAAGTTTCTGAGAAATCGTGTACGCTGAACGCCTAGTATGCTTGAGCGACGAATTGGTAACATCTGAAGGATCGTTACAATTTCTATCGAGGTCCTTCCAAGATTGTTGTGTGTCAGATTTTAGTATCAGCTCTTGTTTATGTTTTTCTTTCGTTGTGTGTCTCTGCCTACAATATGAACGCGTATTGTCAGTACAGTTTATTAAGTCAATTACATTCGTATCTGGCTTCCAGTCTGGTATGCATAACTCATGTTCGTTTTTACTACTCGAGTTCAAAATATCTAAGTCATTTGGTTCAGCACTTGTCAAATTAATAGTAACCCTGTGCATGGAGAACTCTTCATGATTTTCTAAATTGCCTGCAGAAGTTGAGTGCAGTTGCAAATATTTATTCTCGGGAATTCCGTTCTTGAAATCTTCATCAATAGCATCAGTAACTATTTTCGTCTCTAAGCCTGCCTTGTAGTTTTTGATCAAAATGTCTATGTTAAACTCTTTGGGTGGTATTACTTTCGTTCTACTGTCCTCTTGAAGTAGAAATATTTCCTGAGTATCAGCTTCTGCATCCTTGTCTATCAGAAGCGTAGCAGAGCTGTGCTTACGAATTCTGATTTTAAAGTTTATTTCTACAGTTTTAGGAACACTAGTATCACTTGCACTGATTTTTTTTTCTCTGTCTCTCGTTAAATGAGAGCTGCCAAAAACGGCGTATGCTTTCTTACTGGACGCGTAGTTCTTTCTTTGAACAAGCATTCGGCCTTTTCTGTCTAAAATTTGAATCCCATCAGATGGAAGTGGGTAAAAATCATTTATGTTTGTAACTTTTAATTTACTACTATTCTTTAATTTTGCAATACCGCTACAGGACGACTGATTGACTACTCTTGCAACAGCCTTAGGTGGCATTTTAAGGTGGATACCTCCAACTGCAGAATCATTAAGCTTTAATGATTGTGATGGCGAACTTTTACATCTTAGAATACCTCGCGGGCCATCTCCAGAGGAAACATCAACTAGAAACTTATCTTGGATATCGGTGGGTCTCGTGAGCGAGTGACAGGATACAGACCTAGATACACCGCCTAGATTTAGCTGCCGGTCGGAACACTGTTGTTGTTGGTATTTTACAAAAGGATCATTGCAGTGACTGGCCTTGTCGCACTTGCAACCTGTGTGTAATGTAACGTCGATATTGCAACTTTTTGGATTTTTGAGGCAAGCGGGTGATGACAGAGGTTGAAAAGGTCGGTTTGGCGCCGCGGGCTGCGCAAGCTGCCGCGTCTGCGTCGGCGGTGGTAGCGGCGATAACGCCAGTGGTTCTAGCTTAGGACGCGGCAGTTTCGGAGGTGGCTCGTTGTAAGCAGCGACTGTCTTTTTTTGCGTGTCCATGTCGTTGTCTTGATATAGTCGTTTTTGTTTGCCGCGTTTTTTCGCGTCAACCCTCACGGTATATTCCGTCTGTGATTCTGAAGATGAGTTTTTCTTTTTGCTTCCTTTTTTACGTTTACTATGAGTGCTTTTGTCGGAACAACTTGAACTGCTTGTATACGAAGTCGAGCTTCCTTTCTTGGGACTTCTTGGCGGTGACGAGCGTTTTCTTTTTCTTTTGATGGAGTGGTCACTCTTTATTGGTTTTCGCTTAACTGTTTTAGGACTTCTTCTACCTGGTTTATAGCTCCTACGTGCAGTTTTGGAGGACGAGTGCGCTGATGAAGACCCTGATGTTGGACTGTGTGGAGTCATCGTTTTCTTACAACACGTACCTGGTCCACAAGGGCGACATTTTCGGCACATTCCACACGGTGAATTCGAGCAACAATTACGACATAATGAAGATGAAGAGCTTTTATCATGTCCATGAACTGGATGGCCACGACCCGGGGGATGGCTGTGCCCATGTCTGGGACCTGGACTGTGACTGTGTCCATGACCTGAGTTGTGTCCGTGACCTGGACTGTGACCGTGACCTGAGCTGTGTCCGTGACCGTGTCCTGAGCTGTGTCCGTGACCGTGTCCTGAGCTGTGTCCGTGACCCGGACTGTGACCGTGACCTGAGCTGTGTCCGTGACCGTGACCTGAGCTGTGTCCGTGACCTGGACTGTGACCGTGACCTGAGCTGTGTCCGTGACCGTGACCTGAGCTGTGTCCGTGACCTGGACTGTGACCGTGACCAGAGCTGTGTCCGTGACCGTGACCTGAGCTGTGTCCGTGACCTGGACTGTGCCCGTGACCTGAGCTGTGTCCGTGTCCTGAGCTGGGTCCGTGTCCTGGACTGTGTCCGTGACCTGAACTGTGTCTGTGTCCATGATCGTGCTCGTGAGGATGTCCGTGCAAATGAGTATGACCGTGCGAATGAGTATGACCGTGCACATGAGTATGACCTGAACCATGCGAATGTCCATGGCTATGCTTATGACCGGATCCGTGCCTGTGACCGGGACCACACTCATCATCTGAGTGATCTAATATGTGTTCGTGGTCATGACTTGAACTATGGCCATGGCTGTGGCTGTGACCAGAGCTGTGACTATGACCTGAACCATGCCCATGATGCGGATCATGCCCGTAATGCGGACTACGACCTTGATGTGGACCACGCCCACGATGTAGCCCACGTCCACGACATGGTCCACGCATACAATTGGGACTATGTCTGTGCCCGTGCATAAGACTTTGACTGTGGATATGACTGCGTCCGCGGCCACGTCCATGGCTTAAACCACTACCATACCCACGGCTAAAACCACGGCTGTGTCCATGGACGTGACCTGAACCATGCCCTGAACTGTAACCACAACCGCGGCCCCCACGTATGCAACCACGACCTCGGATGAAGTGAGGTGAGCAGCATGGGCTGAAACCTGGACTTCCCATAAAACCAGACACACATGGGCATTTTTCAATTTTATTTTCACCACTGGCTTTAGATTCAATACTGGTCTTTTGTTTATCATTATCAGTTTGCGAGAAGGAATCAGATGTTGTAGTTTCTTTAGGGTTTTTATCTACTTTCTTCTCATCTTTTTTGATAGAATTATTCTGCGTTGTTCTCACTTGTTCTATAGATTCACACAACAGAATTTTTCCCCAGTTTGTGTCTCGATACTTATAGTTTACATCGTTTTCAATTTTATTTTTATCAGGTGTGTAGACTAACGACACACCACTTGTCTTTTGACCAAAGTAGTCAGATCTTCGTATAAGATTTTGTCGCGACTGACGAGTGCTATGACGGCTATAATTGTTCATAGAAAATACACTCGTGCACTTTCCTTCTATGCCTCGGATGCAGTCCTTCATGCAATTATCTATGCATACACCTTTATGCTGTGAATCAGTCTTCAGACAGTCTCTTACACATTTATCCATACACTGATCCGCTTCCCTTTTATCAGTATCTTTCGCTAGTTTTGCTTTTTTTAAGCGTTTTCTGCAATCGTTCATACATTTATCTATAAACAATTGTTCTTTAACTTTTTCATCGCAAGTTAGAAGGCACTGGCCCATGCACTTTCCTACTTTGTCCGAATCTTTAATTGGATCCATTATGTCATGCATACATTTGCTCATACATCCATCCATGCATGATTCCATGAGTCGTAAACGCTTTGTTATTTGGTTAGATTGCGGTCTTCCAGGCGTTTGACGGCATGGTTTCTTGTTATCTTGATGTCTAACATCTTTATGTTTATAATAATCAAAACGCTGTCTGCTACCTTTATTTTTGATGTCATCATATCGTCTTTCAGAGCTATCGCGATGATTCAAATCGTCGTGATGACGTGTTTCGATATCTTGACGTTTATTACAATTATGGAATCGCTTGTCGCCATCATCTTGGTATCGTTTTTCGTTATCAGTTGATCTTCCCTCATCGTATCGTTTATGTACTTGTTTTTTGTTGTTTTCATAGTGTGTCGAATGCTGTGAACAACTACATTTTTTGAGGACATCCCGGTGAGAACTAGATCTTTTGTAGTCATCTGCATTCTTACAATCATCTCGGCCTTGACTGTTGCTACCTCGCCTAAAATCATCTTTTCTTGCTCCTTCATTATTTTTTATACTATCTTGTCGCCACCTACTGTTGTCATGTCTGCAATCATCATTTCGTCTATCATTGTGTTGTATTACATCTTTACAATCATTAACATAATCTTGTTTGGCATTTTGTGGTCGCTTTTCTTGTTTACAATCATTCTGGAGTTGATTGTTGCTTTGTCTTTTATAATGATGTCGACGAATACCTTCGTTTTCATTTTGTCTGTGTTCATCATGTAGTCTACAGTCATCTTGTTGTTTTATTTTGTGTTTAGTGTAGTCAATAGGATTTGAAGCAGACGAACCGCATTTTTTGCAGTCGTTACTATTAGAAATGGCACTTTTGTGGTCATCACCATAGGAACCGGTCCTTTTAGAGTTATCACAGTGAGGTGTTTTATCATAATCTAGATTTTGTTGATTTATATCCATTGTATGGCAAAATTGTCGCTCTGCTGAGGGTGGCGGACTGTTGAGTTTATGAGATAAACATATTTCCTTACATGCTTCTTCCCTTATGCACTTTTTCATTTCATTTTCCAATTTATTCAATTCTTTCTCCAGCTTTTTCTTTTCTTTCTTTGCAAGCTTTGCAGTCATCCTTTCGAAGTTTGTAAGCCTTTTTCGCCATATTGGACTTTCTTCGCATATTGGACTTTCTTGGCATATTGGATTTTCTGCAGAACGGTCTGCTGTTTCCGCAATTCGTTTACTATACGGTTTAATTTCTATCTTTATTTTTCCGCTGTCAGTGTCACAGCTGCGGGTAAGTTCTGGCCTATTTCTGCACACATCACATATTTTGTTTATTGCATCTTCTAATTTTTGGAATTGTTTTCTGACAATTTCATCATCGGGTCTTTCGCAATTTCTTGCATCGAATTCTTGTCCAACTTTTGCACTATGGTTTAGTTTGATCTCTTTTCCTACCCTTGGATTATTTTTTCTTTTGATTTCCTCTCCGTTTGTTGAACTACTGCTTTTTATAATATCTTCTCTTAATCTTAAATAGTGATTTTTAATGACTTCTTCTTTTCTTGGAATATGTCCTTTATTAATCTCGTCTCTTTCTACTAATCTTGGACTTATTCCGATGATCTCATCATATCTTAGATTAACAGGCCGTGCTTCGTTTGAATTTACATTTAAGTCCTTACCAGGACTTTCGTGACTTTTCTTTCCTGCGAAATCTTTATCACCAGACTCTTCATCTTCGAAATATATTTGACAGTCATCGTTTACAGGACCTAAAAGTTTCATAAATTTTTCACACAAGCTGGTAGCCGCTTTCTGATTAGTGCCATATATGTTTGTTCCTTTTTGGAAACCACTATGATTTCCATCATATTGTGCTCGACCTGCGAATCTGTCCGAAATCAGGCTTTCTGTACCGTGACACCTAGCCAAGGAGTTCAAGCCTGATACTTGTGATTTATTACTTTTACCGTCATTTAATTTTCTGCCTTTACATTTGTATCTATCATTGTCACTATCTGAGTTTCTGTTGCAGCCACGTCTTATGATTTCAACTTCTAGCTTTTTTGGTATCTTTGCATTTTTATCTCTTTTTGTTTTTATTTTTGAATTTGATGAGGTTGATGATGATGAGCTACCTTTACTTTTTTTATCTTTCTTTCTGCCTAATAAGCTGCACTTTTTCCGAAAGCTGTTCTTTCTATCTTTATTGCCTTTTATCTTGTTTTTGGATCTGACGTATGTTAAGCACTCTTCGGCGCATTCTTTTAAAAGATCTGAAAAGGAACCGCTGGAACATATCGGGCACTTTTCACATATTCTGCCAAATCGGTTTCTGATGCTCGTTGTAGAGCCTTTATTACTGTCAGATGAAGTTTTTTGTGCTTTCTCAGGCTTTGACCGCTTTTTAAAACATTTAAGTTTTGGACTCGACCTTTTATGCTTCGGCGATGTTTTAGGAACCTTTTCAATGACTTTTTTACCTCGACTGCTTTTGGAACCTTTGCTACTAAAACTAACTCTGGAACCTTTACTATTTTTACTGAGTTTGCTAAGTTTTGAACCTGATGAACTTTTCTTACCTATATCATCATTCGAAACGATTATCTCTGAAAATCTTGAGTCACATCTTTGCGGTGGTAAACATAATGTAGGCTTTGAACCTGTCCTGACCACGCCATTACATTCCGGGCACGATCTACATTTTACACAATCTCTGCATTTGACGCAATCGTCTTTCGGGTTTTCGTTTTTAGCAACTATCGTGCTTTTTGAACTTTCATTTTTTTTATCGCAGGATTTCTTGTCCTCATGAGGGATTCCAGTACAATACGGCGAGCATTTTCTGTCAGCTTCTTTAGATGACTTTGAGGAGCCTGATTTTTTCTTCGGCGGTGAGGGTGGTATCGGCTGGCCGTATCGCTTCAAAGGAGGTAGTTGTGCCCCCTCTTTGTAAGCTTGTTTCACTAGCTTGACACTGTCTTTGCAGGCATCTTTGCAGGCATCTTGTACTTTTTGCCATTCTGTTTTACATTCAGATTCGATCTTTTTAAGTATCTCTTTCGAAAATTTTTTTACCAGGCATTCGTCATCAGTTGGTATCTCGTCACGAAGTGGGTAGCGCGTCTTAGCCCGGTCAAGTATGGCCCTTTTCTCGAAGCTGTCTTTGCTGTGTCTTCCTACACAGTGATTTATTGTATCGAAGCTTTGATTGTCCTCATCACTATCTGGCTGAGATCCACAGATAAGCCGAAGAGTTTTTTGCAATTTCTTATCCCGAGTTTTTTGTTGAATACTATTATTGTCATCAATAGAGTTCTGATCGTCAATTCTCGCATAATTTGACAAAACACCCAAAAGTCGACTTGCCAAGTTACCGCTACTCTGTTTCTTACAATACATTTTTGTTCTGGTAAACAATGGCTCTCTGTTATTACTATAACTAAGTTCGGTTTCGATCGAACATTTCACAGACCTTTTCTTCGTTTTTGGATCGCTTTCGGTTAAGAATTCCCGACAATTTGCAATTGCCTGCACCGGTGGTATGTTTATGGGTTGCTTGACTTGTCCTTTAGACTGCGATGTAACAGCGCCAATGATGCTCTGGACATGAGCGGAGTTTTTACGCTTAAAAGGATTTATATGTTTGAATTTTTTGCCTAATCCTTCTGGACTGCGGTATTTTCTTTTATTAGAATCATTGAACAGATCGCACGATGATCTTCTCATTAAGTGTTTCACGGCAATAAATGGGCTCACATGACGAAACATGCTCCTGCTCCGTCGTCTTGGGTAATAAGGCGTCACGTCGACTGCAGATTCGTGTGCCTTCTTCATCGCTGGACCTCTTTTGTGGAGACGTGGAGAACATTTTGGCCTCGTTGGTGGTTGCAGGTCACACTGTACACACTCGTTGCTGCTAAATTTCCTGTGAATTTTCTTATCTCTACATTCCATTGGCTTGAAACACTTCATCTTTTTACAAAAACTACACGAGGGATGCTTATAACTGAGCGGTGTTGCACAACTTGGGCAAGTTGGTTCACAAGTAGGAGAGAAGGGTTGCGGATGCCTGCGAGGCTTATTAGGGGATCCTATAGACGAAGGCGGCTTTGATCTCGAGAGTTTCGGCTTACAAGGTGGGCATCGCACTGGATACGGGCACATGCCCTCTCTGGATTGGCATTTCGGGCTCATACACTTTTTACAAGTCCCAGTCATCGGAGGAGGACATTTGCAAATCGAGCAACTTTTTCTACATCTATGCCCACAAGGTGAATAAGGACAACTACACCCATCTGTCTGTTTCTGTTTCCTTTCTCTCTTTCTCCTGTCCTTTTCTAACTGCTTCTCCCATTTCTTTCTTAATTTCTCTTCTCTTTTCCTTTCCTTCTCCGACTTCTGGTCTAAGAACGGCAAAGGGCGGCAAAAACGATCTTTTCGACTTTCATTAGAAGATCTGGCGCACATTTGTTCTCTACTAACGAAAGAGGTAACAACCCTACATATTGAAGATTTCTTAGGGATCTGTGGTAAGCATTTAGGAGGTGGCGGGCAGATTGGTGGCCGTGGTGACAAACACTTCTTAATTTTTTTGTGGGTAGGGCTCGGGCATGGTTGTTTAAAAGGAGAATTATCTGGTTTTAAGCTGTGTTTAGATGGAGTTTTACATTTTTTTTCAGGCGGTATAGGTGTCTTTTCAGGAGGACTGTCTGAGCGAGGTGGAGTGTCTGAGCAACGTGGAGTGTCTGAGCGACGTGGAGTGTCTGAGCGACGTGGAGTGTCTGAGCGACGTGGAGTGTCTGAGCGAGGTGGAGTGTCTGAGCAAGATGGAGTGTCTGAGCGAGATGGAGTGTCTGATTGCGTAGTAGGTGGACTTTGTGGTTCATTTGCAGGAGGAGGGTATGATTGTGGAGTTGGGGGGCTTTGTTCTACCACAGGTGGAGCGCTAGGAGGACATGGTTGTTGAGGAGGTGGAACATATGGTTGTTTAGGTGGGTCTGGAGGCTTAGGTGGTCGAGAACTAGGACATGCAGGATGACCGCAAGGAATCTTAATCGGAGGTTCAGGTTTAGTCTCAGATGAACATCTTAGGGGCTCTGGCGCGCACAGATATGGAGGCGCTGGGCTATCGTGACGATGGCGGTTATGGTGGTCTCGAGAAGAACGGCGAGTAGGAGATCGGCGTACACAGTCACAAAGACTCGATTTAGATTTAGAAACGTAATTAGATTTGCGCGTTCTTGTAGACTCGTTTCTGGAAGGAGGTCGACCAGAGCGGCGCGTTCGGGAAGAATCGTGAGTGGGTGTGCTACGATGATTGGATTCGCAAGGGTCTGGTTCCCAATCGCAAGGATCCCATCCACAAGGGTCATAGGAGGATGACGGCTCTTTTCTTGGACGCGACTCGCGTCGCCTTTGATGTCGAGCACTTCGATCTTTCTTGAGAGTTGAACTGGATTTCAAAGAGCGACTGGAAACATCCGACGTTTTCCGTTTTTTATTCGCACTTCGATTTTTTTTGAGAGATGAACTGGATTTCACAGAGCAACATGAACAATCCGACGTTTTCCGTTTTTTATTCGCACTTTGATTTTTTTTGAGAGATGAACCGGATTTCACAGAGCAATAGGAACGATCCGACGTTCTCCGTTTTTTATTCGCCTTTCGATCTTTCTTGAGAGATGAACTAGATTTCACAGAGCAACAGGAACAATTCGACATTTTCTGTTTTTTATTCTTTGATTTCTTTTTTTTCTTTTTCTTTGGACTCGTTTGAGGTGAGAATTTGTTTTTGTTCATCATTTTCTTAAAAATCCCAGATTTGCAACATTTCGGAGGATTGCAACATTTCGGAGGTTTTATGCAGTCCGAAGCTCTCGGTGATACGGTCAACTTAATTCCAGAGAGTTTGTGTTCCGTACTGTTCCCTGAACTTGAATAGGACGTTTTCTTCGTCCCTTTATCCCCACAATACAATATGTGTTCTGGTAGCTTGTTTTCACACTGCAAACTACATCTAGATAATTGTTTTGTACACTTCCTTCTATTATTCTGATCACTATTTAGCGGTGATTCTTTACGCTTAAATACTTTCGGAGAAAATAACTTTTTACTGCCTTTTTTTGAATGTTCATCAAAACAATTCTTTGATTTCATTTCCCAAAAAGAGTTTTGGGATGAACACTTACCTGACATCACAGTAATAGGGCCCGAGAGCAACGAAACACGTTGTTCTATTGACGGACTTTCTGGCGTGCAGCGTTTAAAAGAGACGGATGTTTTTTGCCCTGTTAAAACGCTAGTTTGCGTAAATGCAACTTCTACTTTCGAGGATACAGTCTGAGCTACCTCATTCTTGAGTTTCGTGAGCGAACGCAAGGGAAATGTGCTAGTCGACTTACTTAAAATTGTGGCGGACGATTTTTCGGAGTCTTTCCCTGGTTCATTGCACAAGCGGTTCAAGTTTTTTAAGTAAGAATTTTTCCTGACACGCGCAAAGGTCATCACACCCGGTTCCGTATCACAGCCGGAAAGCGACACCTTCTTTGAATCTTTCTTCTCGGTTTTCTTGATGTCTTGAACGCTTTTGTCTATTTGCATTGCTGTGTTTTGTGATTCTTTCTCAAATACATCGTCGTCTTGCAACCACTTCGACCGTTCTTGTGAATGTTTCTTGCGTTTCTTGAGTACTTCAAGGGAGTCTTTTGGTTGGACTCTGTGCCGTTTTTGTTTTATGGAGCTTCGGATTTGGGTCCCTGAGAGCATGTCGTACAACATTGGACACGACCGGGAAGCGTTTGGGGCTGGACTGGAGAGTGTTCCTGTTGAATCACTGGCAAACCAGGAGTACAAGTCCAGACCGAATGGGTCCCAATGTCTGTAGAACTCATTCAGGTAGCTGTCGGTTATCGGGCGTCTGTCCTCTGTCGACATACTGTTGCATGCTTCGTTTGGAGATCCTTCTAACCTTGATCTGGAATAGAGAATAGGAATATTTTCAGATAGGCCGCATTAGGAGTACCTACCCGAATCTGATGAGCATGTATGTAGCGAATTTTGAATGTAGAGAAAGCAAAAGAGGTGTTTTGATAGATACATTTAGAAAAACTGCATTTAGAACTTGATAGGGAAGCATTACAAACAAAACTTATTCAGAACGAGTTACTGAAGCGTCACGTTTTTGAGATAAGAGTTACTAAACTTTTACCAATGGCGCCAAAAGTTAACAGATTTTAAACTAAAACCTATTTTTTTAAATTAAGTAGGTATCCTTTGCTTCTAAGACAGCGTTTATCATTTCAGTAGCTAATTTTATTATGAAACTGAAAGTGCATGCTTGCGGCTGTAATTTTTGACGTAACATTGATCTTTTTTTGGCTCGGAATAAGTGGTTTAGCCATTTATTCTATATAAAAACTAGGTTATTCCGAGACATAAAAAAATGAATCAATGAGTTGCTCAATTCGACATACCTACGTCGCGTTGCAGTGCAGGAGCGGTTTTTAGTTAAATTGGCCTGCAATTTGTTTGGTTCTTAGTGGTGTTTGTGTATAAAGCAGATTTTTGTTCTTAACTTCTAGACAGTGTCACATTACTTAAAATAAGTGGGGCTCGAACACCGGGTTAGGGCGTTACTAGGAGATGAAGTTGGACATAAATTTGCGGAGAAACGGCCGGGTATGTACCACTACCGCAAATCGGGGCGGAGATGTTGGGGTATACGCGACGAAGGTCCTCGCCGGCGTGGAGGGAATCGCGGTCTATGCACTGTTAATCGCTAACAGAATGTTTGTCTAGGTCTCCTTGAAGCTGGGTGTTTGTATTTATCTTTGTGTGTATCCTTAGTGTGGGTCTTTGAGTTTTTAACATTTAATACCTACTAGCATTCCGCCCGGGACTTCGTTCCCGTGGGAATTTGGGGAAAATTATGTAGCCTAATTTCGCGCCATCTCTACTCATGCTGCAATTGCTCGCAGCGCCTTTCGAAATGCAACCCAAATAATCGTTGTTCTAAATGAAGTTCAAATACTCGACAACAGATGGCGCCACTACACTTAATTTCCGAGTTGAAGGTTTGGAAAAGCCCTTATATCTTTAAAAACACGCCCTTTAGGTTAAAACGGGAACTTTCTTGTTCGAGGGGGGATAAAGGGCTATCACACTATTTAAGTCCCTTTATCGTGCTGGGACTCCTTTTTAAGTTTTATCGGCACGCACATTTTATTAACTTAGTTTTATTATATATAATGATGTATGTAGTTCTTTATTGCTCGAAAACAGTATAATAATACATTTAAAAGGTAATGTAAATAGCAGAGACGGACTTATCAGAATTTCATTCAATAAAAACATGATTAAACATTTATTATCTGCGGCCTAAGTCAATATTACCTATTGATAAGTAAAAACTTATTTGGAACAAACACTTGAAAAAATAGCTTACACTGGTTGTCGAGGTTCCCGCCTCTCCCTCTGCGTGATCACTCCAACTCCGATAACGTCACAGTTCTTCGGGACACTCACACGGCTGCCTTGCGCCCTGTAATCCTTCCCGGGATATTTTTTTACACGATCAAGCGGATTCGGCTTCTTACTGTCGTTGTCGTGGATGCCTGAGTACTTTATTTTGGAGTACTTTTTCCCTTTTTTCAGATTCGTACTCGAACGCGATGTTTCGTACTCGACGATTTTGTAAACCTGGACGAAATTATATGCATAATGTAGTGGCACGCTAAGGAATGCGCATAGATAGGACAAATATATCACATCTGTCGATTGACGTCAATCTATCTAAGTATGATCTTAGCACGTAGGGTTACTGTATTTATTACTGTATTTATTGCGTCAACCCCTCGGTCGTAACAGTATGTATGTAAGTATGTCCTCTATTGTACAATAATATTCTTACAGAAGCAAAATATGATACTTAAAGTTAAAATAAATTTAAGGTACAAAGGCGGACTTATCCCACTAGGGGATCTCTTCCAGTCAACCTAACGAACAGTGAGAAGAGACCTTGATATTGATATTTATAGATGAAATTTTGCAGCAGGCTCTCGGACTACTGTGTAATTATTGAAAGGCGTGTAACTTTTTAATTACGCATCGAACAATTGTGATTTTTGGTGACAAATTTTGACAAATTAAAGGCATAATCCAGTAACTTTATACATCAGCGCTTGCGTCAAATCCGGTAGTTCTGATTTTTTGCAGACTTGTTTATGATGTTGGCCCAATGAATAATCCAAGTTTGTGACCTCGTGCGCCGAGCGCAACTTTGTCAAAAACCGCGAAAATGTCGGATCTTTTTCATATTTTAGCGTTTATAACCCTAAAGGACTAGTTGTTGATGATACTTTCTCGAAACATTTTTAAAGTAGACTAAATTCTTTACAATATGAGACTAGTATTGTCTCTGTAGAAAAGGTGGCAACCCTATCTTACGCATTTTCGATCAGAGTTACGTGATATCTAACGATCTGACGCGAGTTTAACATTTTTTCCCCATACTAAAAGTGCTCAACGCCGCTAAAGAAGTTTTCACTTCAAAAATCCGGACGTTGAAAAGGAAGCTGCGGTTTTTCTCGACACCTGACGAGATAGTAGCAGCAGGAGAGCGACTCATAATTACTCTATAGGGAGGCAACCCCAACATTCATAGCCTAAGCGAGCTGCAGTACCAACTATTTGCCAGGGCTGCGACGAGAACCAGCTTTTTTATTATTATTATGAAATGGGTTAACTCTTGACCCCAATCTTGACCAAGGTCATAGATGAGGTCGACGATGGAGCGAGTTAACCCAGAAAATGCCAATTAAGGCACTGGTACTCCCACGCACCGACGGACACAGCAAGCTGTTTGGCGTCGGACTTCGGTAGAAGGGGGGTCGCTAATTAAGGCACTGGTACTCCCACGCACCGACGGACACAGCAAGCTGTTTGGCGTCGGACTTCGGTAGAAGGGGGGTCGCTAACCAGACGGCCATTTACAGAGCCTACCACACCACATGAGACCATTGGACGCCACCTCAGATTCAAAACAAACTGAGGTGTCGTTGCCTAAGATGGACTACTTGGAGGCGGGTCTCATTTGTGTTTCCTTAGTCACCTCTTACGACAGCCACGGAAAGAGATGGGGTGGTGTTATTCTCAACCGATCAAACAGCTTAAATCTGTCCAGGTTCCCTGCTACACGAAACTCTTCTCGATTTCACTCCTTGCATCAATATTACACATCACATCTCATTCTTCGAAGACGCTCAGAGCTCTTTGTTTTTTCCTGTACAGCATTTATGGGCCACTATGGGGTAGTCATCAAAAACGATTGCCACGTTTGAGCCATAGTGAGCAGGAATGTGCTGTATGTATCTGTCAGCTATAGCACCAAATGATGAGCTTCGAGGCCACACAACTTTGTGAAGTAGATTCCCTCCATGCACTACTACAACTTGCTTCTCATTTAAGCTTACATTGACATAGTAAGCTTGTCTTTGACATAGTAAGCTTGTCTGTTGAGCGCACTACTGAATTAGCCTGTATAGAGCTTGAGCAGCTTATTGTATTATGCGTATACAGACCGCCCAAATCATCATATGAATCCTTTGAAAAAATCATGGAGGAAGTACTATTCAAAATTAGTAATAATAATAAAAACATTGTAGTTTGTGGAGACTTTAATGTCGACTTATTGGAAAATAGTTCTCTTAGTAAAAGAATCATATCCTTGTTTAAGTGTTATAATTTGCGCAATCTATTTCTAGAGCCTACACGAATTACCGCAACTTCCAAAACGTGTCTTGATAACATATATACAAATTTTGATCCCTCGGAAAAATCTGTTATCCACAAGTTACCATCGGATCACTCGGGCCAACTAGTTTCCTTTGATGCGCTTCGTGGAAAGGCTGTAGAAAGAGGTATCAAATATGTGCCTATTAGTGACATAAGGCTTGAGAATTACAGAAGTAATATGATCACCAAACTACCAGATCTAAGATTTGAGAGTGATGATCCTAACAAACTTTATAACTCTGTACTCAGTTTATCTAAGAAAGAATATGATATTGTGTTTAAATCCAAGACGCTAAAAATTAATGACTCCTTGAAGTTTAGTGATTGGGCGACAGTGGGAATTCACAAAAGCAGGGAAAGGCTATATGATCTCTATGGTGAGAAAGCATATAACCATTCTGAAACTTTTGTTGAGTATGTTAGAGCTTATTCCAAAACATTTAAACGTGTATGTAAAGCGGCGAAGGCTATGTTTGTTAGAAACAAAATTAAAAATAGTAGTAATATCGTTAAGACTTCTTGGAAAATTATTAATAGTGAGACGGGAAGGGTTAAGGCTCGCAAGTTTGATTTTAAGCTCAATATTAATGACAAAATCCTAACTTCCGATGTAGCTATTGCTACAGAGTTTGAAAGGTTTTTCACTGACATTCCAGTCTCCACTACTCAATCACTTGGCTCATCTCCCGCTCTCGCTGAATCGCTACTCAAGCAAAATGTAGACGAAAGTAAGGTTCATTTCAGTTTTTCACACATAAGAATTGTTGACATTCTTAAAACTTTTAAAATGTTAAACATGAAAAAGACTGCGGACCTTGATGGTCTTTCAGTAAAAGTAATAAATTGTATAATAGATTGTATTGCTCCACATTTAGTGTTTATTTTCAATAGTTGTGTCGATGGTGGTGTGTTTCCTGATTTAATGAAACATAGTAAAGTAATTCCTCTGTTTAAAGCTGGTAGTACATCTGACCCCACCAACTTTAGACCTATTTCAATACTACCAGTACTTAGCAAAATTTTTGAAAAAATTATCCTTAGTCAAATAACTACTCACTTCTATGCTAATAAACTTATGAATATTAATCAATTTGGATTCACACGGGGTCGTTCAACAACCGATGCCGGTGTTGAACTTATTCGTCACATTTTTGAGGCCTGGGAGGATTCACATGATGCTCTTGGAGTCTTCTGTGATTTGTCCAAGGCTTTTGACTGTGTTCACTATGAGACTCTAATCAGAAAATTACATCACTATGGCATAAGGGGAAATGCACTTAGGCTTCTGGAATCTTATTTGTGTAATAGGATCCAGAAGGTTGAGGTTAACGGCACTAGATCACCTGGGTCCACAGTCTGTATGGGCGTCCCGCAGGGTTCAATTTTAGGACCATTCTTGTTTCTCCTGTACATTAATGATTTGCCTTTTCTTGTTAAAGAGGCCCATGAGATCGTATTATTTGCAGATGACACATCACTTTTATTTAAAGTGAAAAGATATGACACTAATTATGACGACGTGAATATTGCGATCTCAAAGGTAGTTGAATGGTTCACTGCAAATAACCTACTCTTGAACGAGAAAAAAACCAAATGTGTTAAATTTACCTTGCCTAACGTTAAACAGTTTAATACCAATGTACAGGTTAAAAATGAAAAACTGGAAGTTGTAGAATCTACTGTATTCTTAGGTATCACTATTGACGCAAAGCTTCAATGGGGTCCTCATATTGATAAGTTAGCGAACAGACTCAGTTCAGCAGCTTACGCGGTTAAAAAAATCCGTCAATTATCGGACGTAGAAACCGCGAGAACCGTATATTTCAGTTACTTCCACAGCCTTATGTCATATGGCATTTTGCTGTGGGGTAATGCTGCCGACATTAATAAGATATTTGTCCTGCAGAAAAGGGCTGTTCGCGCGATTTATCAAATGAGACCTAGAATGTCTCTTAGAAATAGATTTAAGGAAATAGATATTTTGACATTTGCGTCCCAGTATATATTTAATAATCTTTTGTATGTAAAGAAAAATGAACAATTGTTTAAGAAAAATTGTGATAGGCACAATGTAAACACTAGAAGCAAACATAACTTGGATATACTAGACAGCCGTCTCTACAAAGTAACAAACTCTTTTATGGGTCAATGTATACGCTTCTACAATAAGATTCCCATGTGTATTCAAAACCTACCTTTAGAAAAATTTAAGACGATAATTAAACAAAAACTTTGTAAAAAGGGCTATTATAGAATTTCGGATTATCTGTTAGACAAGCAACCATGGGAATAAATTGCTCAGCTCCAGAGTTATTCAGATATTAAGTCAATTAAAATTATAAGTAAGAAAATTTATATGATTGACTTAAAAAGAGCGACCCTCGGAGTTTCTTGCCTATTCTTCTCCTGAGGAAGACTGCACCTTTGCGAATAGGCGCAAAGCCAAAAGTGCTAATGTAATTCATAATATTGACGTGTTCAAGTATCATTTTATATGTTCAATGAAATAAACACTTTTGACTTGACTTGACTTGGTTACAGGTTGAAATATTGAATACAAGGTGGATTTTAAAATATTGCAAAAAATTGCGAAGTTCCAAAAAATTATAAAATTTAAAAGGCTTAATCTCAAAAACTATTGGGTCTATAGAAACAATATTAGTCTCATATTGTAGCCAATTTAGTCTACTTTAAAAACATTTTAATAAAGTATCATCAAAAACTTGTCTTTTAGGGTAATAACCGCTAAAATATGAAAAAGATCCGAAATTTTCGCGGTTTTTTTTATTTTTGACAAAGTTGCGTTCGGCGCACGAGGTCACAAACTTGGATTATTCATTGGGCCAATATCATGAACAAGTCTGCAAAAAATCAGAACTACCGGATTTGACGCATACTATCCCCATACTTTCAAGCGACAACGTTACTGGATTAGCAATATCTGGGTGAAATCAGATCTTCGCTAGGTAGGTAGTTCTGTTTGGGCAGTGCCGAAATAAGCCTTATGCCCATATAAAATGCTTATAACTTTTTAACGGAAGGTCTAGAAAATCTGATACGTGGCGTCTGAATTTGAAAAATTAAGTACCCGTTCTGGGTGAAATCAGATCTTCGCTAGGTGGTGTAGTTTTTTGGGCAGTGCCGAAATAAGCTTATTTCGGCACTGCCCCAAAAAAATCCTTGTAGCTCATTAACGGGAGGCGTACAAATTGTCTCCTTTGGTGACGAATTTTGACAAATTAAGTACTGATTTTCTGACTAGTTAAAACCAAGATTTGAGACCTGGGAAGTGCCGAAATAAGGGACCCGTTTCTTGCGCACTTACTAACGCAAAGTAGGAAGCAGCCTGTAGGAGGCAAAGATGCTTTACATCATGCGTATGCGTAGAAGAACTACAATAAACTTTAAGTGGCAATGGACGGGGTCACTGGCTGAAGGACTGATGCCTGTGAGGAATTGGCACACACAATTACAGAATACACATACTGGACATGGTCATAGCCAAGAAAGGCCTTAAGAGAATGTAGACCGATCATCTGGTAAACAAAAAAACAGTCTGGTACGGATGGCAAGGGACTCAATGTGGAATCCTTGGTGAGAACTTTGGTAATGGACGTCCTGTATCTAACACAGCCCTATCATAAGTGATGGATCCTGACGAAGTCAGCTTAGACATTTGTTGTTAAAGAATATTTAACACGCTATCTTAGGTAGTCAATCATTGTGATCATGAAAACAGGAATACGGAGTGATAGGACTTCTGTTTGTCCATGTCTAAGGTTTGTATGATCAACTCATAGTAAGGTAAACAATAAAAGTTTAACTTACCTCCTCCTCACTCGTCCGAATCCTCTCACTGTGACATGAATCGGTGAGGATCGAGTAATCGTTTGGAACTGGGATAGCGACGTACTCCGAACAGATGTTAGCACGTTGCCAAGCCTGGAGGACCACTTCAAGATTGTTTGTCCTCAGTAAATCTGCGTAACCGTTTAGGACTAACTGACTGTTTGCAACTCTAGCACGAGTACTCCCTAATAAAGATTCAGGAGAATGCAGGTAATACGTCTTCGGCATCATCCACGCTTCAAAGTTCTGGACGTAATAGTTTTTTTCCGAGCGTAAGTGAGTGTTTGGCTTGAAACAAACATTGTGGGTTGAGGATGCTGTGGTTTCGCTGATCAATGCCCGTTTTGTTGAGCTCTGTGCTGATGACATATCTGGATAATATGAAAGAAATTAATCAAATTACCCATACAGCGACTCCTTTCTTATCGAGAAGGTACTATGTGGCGAATTCGAGCAACCCTGGAGAGTCTTCAAACCAACAAATGACTTCTGACTTAGTTAGCGACTGTAGTTAATTGACAAAAACCGCTGGAAACGACAGTAATGCTTTTTTTATTTTTATTATGAGATGGGTTAACTCTTGACCTCAGTCTTGACCAAGGTCATAGATGATGTTTGGCGTCGGACCTCAGTAGGAGGGTTGTCGCGAACCAGATGGCCCTTTACAGAGTCTACCACACCGCATGAGACCATAGGACACCACCTCAGATTCAAAACAAACTGAGGTGTCGTTGCCTAAGACGGATTAATAGAAGGCAGGTCGCATTTGTATGTTTCCTTAGTCACCTCTTACGACACCCACGGAAAGAGATGGAGTGGTGTTATTCTCAACCGATCCATAATGATCACAAACCAGGTTCTCAGCTCTCGTGCATGTTTCTTAACCTTACCAGAGTTAGTTAAGTTCGCCACACACTTGACTATACCTATACGATAAGCAAGCAACCTTACTGATGCGTTGCCAACAGCGACCTCCACTATCACTTGCACTAACATATAGTTTCTTTTTCTCGCAGTCTAGCATCAGCAGAGTAAAAAACAAGTATTGCAAATTGTTAAAACAAACCTGATAAATGCATTTCAGTGCTGGTGCTACCCATATAGTATTTATTATTCCACCTCATCCTTAATTTCTTTGACTCCGCCGGTGACGTCAGAAATCTATCCAACCAGGGCTGCCCTAAAATACTCCTTTTTTTTAAATTCTTTGGCGTCTTCTTTGAATTTTTATCAGACCTTTTCGAACCTATCTTCACCTTCAATCCTTCCTTCACCTCACATCGGCCTGTTGTTATGTTTTTCTTCCTATTATTCGTAATCAATCCTTGCACATCTTTCATTTTGAAGAAATGAAATCTCTTGTCTTTTTTCTCTTTATCTTTTTTGAATTCGTTGCTCGGTCTCAAAACAATTTTGGGCTCTTCATGTTTGTTCCTCTTATAAATAGTTACTGTTGTACTCGTTTTTTCTGGTAGTTTATTGGCGTTAGATTTCCTAGTCACCAGGCTGTGTTTTTCTTTTATTTTCTTTTCCTTAGCTACAGGAAAATCATCGTTATATTTAGTTGGTTTTGGGTCTTCGACTGCCTTTGGTTTTTGTTTTGGGGGAAGTTTAAATATTGACTGATACGTGGGTTTTATCAAGCTCAGCTGAGATTCTTCTAAGCGATCACACATATTTACTAAAGTCTTTTCGCTTGAACTACATGTTTTGTGTTTGCGGCAGCTCTTGCCCACAGATCGACGCAACAATCCAAATCTGCGTAACAGAGATGAACTCTTAGGCGTAGTCTTTTCCAAGTCTGTATCGGAACTTGTCGGCTTAAATTTGCTATCCAAATTGTGTATATTTACCAATGAATCATATGACACAGTGTCCTCAGTGCTGCCACCAGAAGTAATCTTATTAAAACTAGATCGCTTCGTTGCAGTCGTTGATGATTTACCTAAAGACCAATCGGCTATTTTTACTATTTCGATAATCGTTTCAGGCTTTTTCACCACGACATCTAGAGATTCCACTTGAGTAGGTGTATTTTTTAATAGTTTTATTACGGTGTTGCTGCCAATTTCTGCACTTTTCTTCTTATATACTTCATTGGGGCTAGTTCCAGCTGATTTTGTCTGTACGATGGGTGATACTTTGACGCTGACGGATTGAGGATTGGTCTCTAAAGGGCCTCCGATACATTTTGACGATTTAGTTTTCTTCTTGTAAAATGATTCTGGGAAAAGTAATTTACTGTATTTTCTGCGACCTGAGGAAATCAAAGAATTAGGTAGTTAAAGATACGGTAAAGTATACAAAATAATATATTTACTTAGTATATAATACTAAGAGCAAAAATAATATATTTATATGTAATCTCACAAATAGCGTTTTTTGCTTACAAAATGTGATGTGAGGTCCGCCGTTTTGTGAATAGTGTTTTTTGGACTTACCAACAACAGAAACGATCTCGTCGCTGCCTATGCCCCTGCTCTCCGTAGGTCTATACACGTACTTTTTGATTCTCTTCTTGGTATGAAACGCCCTTACACTCCCCACTCCTATCTCCTTTCTGATGAACGCCTGTTTTGTTGCAGAGATGGTGGTGTATCTGTAATCAATTGTGTTGTGTTGTAAGTGTATCAAGTATGTGGCGAACTTGACTACCCACAATGTCGGAGCTCTCATACATGGCCTCTGATTTGATTCACGGACTGTAGTCAATTAGCCCAGTCTGTGGGGAAATGCAAAGGCCTTTGCATTGCAAAAGGTGGCGTAGAAAATGTTTTGACACAATATTGTTTAGGTATGGCAGGTTAATAAAAATCCAAGTTCTCGACCTTGGAGGACCCAGGCGTTAGCCGCCATCGTGAATTAAAGGTGCCAAAATTATGTATATTTTAAATAACTTCTCAATTGTTTACTAAATCACAAAAGTGTCTATGAAGAGTTCAAAGAAGACAAAATTGTCTACATTTTTTGCATATATGATTATTCTGTAAGTCTTAAAGGTAAAAAGTTACAAGCGACGGAAATAATAATATTTACAAAAAACTAATATATAAAATGATAAACTGACTGGGGGATACACAACGCACAGCCCAAACCGCTGGACTTACGGACTTGAAATTTTGCACATAGATACCTTATGTAGTGTAGGCATCCACTAAGGAGCGATTTTTGGAAATTCTACCCCTAAGGGGGTTAAATAGGGGATGGAAGTTTGTATGAAAGTCCGTGAATTTTGAAGTTAGGATCTTAGAACTTCGTATGTAGGCTGATAATTAAAAAATAATGAACACGTGTATCAGCGATTTTGGAAATTCTACCCCTAAGGGGATTAAGGGGGTTAACTTACTGACATATCAATGCAAAGCCCAAACCACTGGGTCTAGAGACTCCGAATTTCGCTTGTAACTTTTTACCTTTATTCTGTAAGTCTTAAAGGTAAAAAGTTACAAGCGACGGAAATAATAATATTTACAAAAAACTAATATATAAAATGATAAACTGACTGGGGGATACACAACGCACAGCCCAAACCGCTGGACTTACGGACTTGAAATTTTGCACATAGATACCTTATGTAGTGTAGGCATCCACTAAGGAGCGATTTTTGGAAATTCTACCCCTAAGGGGGTTAAATAGGGGATGGAAGTTTGTATGAAAGTCCGTGAATTTTGAAGTTAGGATCTTAGAACTTCGTATGTAGGCTGATAATTAAAAAATAATGAACACGTGTATCAGCGATTTTGGAAATTCTACCCCTAAGGGGATTAAGGGGGTTAACTTACTGACATATCAATGCAAAGCCCAAACCACTGGGTCTAGAGACTCCGAATTTCGCTTGTAACTTTTTACCTATAGGACTTACAGAATAATCATGTATGGAAAAAATGTAGGCAATTTTGTCTTCTTTGAACTCTTCATAGACACTTTTGTGATTTAGTAAACAATTGAGAAGTTATTTAAAATATACCTAATTTTGGCACCTTTAATTCAAGATGGCGGCTAACGCCTGGGTCCTCCGAGGTCGAGAACTAGGATTTTTATTAACCTGCCATACCTAAACAATATTGTGTCAAAACATTTTTTACGCCACCTTTTGCAATGCAAAACTACCTACAGACTGAGCTAAATTGACTACAGCCTTGACCGACGATTAACGTACATGCGAAGCACTAAATCTGTATAACTAAAACAGACGATTCCATCACACGTCTTTTGCTTCTTTTACCTACATTCACAATTCTATCATACACGCTTGTAGCATTCTCGTATTCTTGACAAGCAGCCTGCCTTCCGGATTTCGCTATATTTTGACGGTTTATTCAGAATTATGGTCAAGTTTCAGTTTTTACTAAGCTGTCCTTTACACTCTGTATAGTCCATGGTATGGGCTTCTAAGTATGTGGCGCTCTCACCTGGCCTCGTGATTCCGTTTGAAGTCCCAATGCTGATAGGAGTATCCCCTTTTAGAGTCACATTGTATCCCAATATCGGTGCCATAAGGTTGAGAATCGGGTGGCGAGCTGCTGTAGTAATAGTGGTGGTGGTGTGATGGTTGCACGTGTCTCCTTTAAAATAAAATATAGAGCTTACAATATTACAGCAATTCGCAAGCGTCGTTTGTCGGGCATTTTCCGCATTAGCCCCTTGAATGAACCGTCTGTATATAGGGGTAACTTTAAATAAGTAAGCGAAACTTTAAGGGGTGGTTCTCCTCATGAAACTTTCTTTAAGGCGACTACAGCACCCGATCGTTCCTGAGCAAAAGGCGGCACACCAATTAATAGTGCCATCTCCGTCTCTCAACAGGCCTGGGCCGGCAATGCGGACAGTGTCGATACATGAAGTTTACGCACGCACACATGGACTATGAAAGTGTGCGTGCGTAAAAATATGTTCGAAAGTTAGAAAAATGATATTTATGGAAAGGTAACAGCTTAAATCGAAAAATGCGTAAACTACTTATCGAGAGTGTTCAATCACGAACATTTTGATACTAAATTCAAATTCCTGTGTGCATTTTACGATCATTTTCACAGCTTAAAAGATACACAATATTGTGTATTTAGAGGTGACTTTGTGAGCTTTTTCTATCGAACCAAAAGTGCCGAATCATGTTTTCAGCAAACTGCTTATCTAGTTTATGTCCTGAATATTACCGTAGTATTTTTTCGATTTAATGCAGTGCGTCATGCTTATCTACGCAACATAAAATAATAATTTAGGTG
The DNA here is from genome assembly GCA_949987775.1 of Aproaerema taeniolella. Classification (NCBI taxonomy): domain Eukaryota; kingdom Metazoa; phylum Arthropoda; class Insecta; order Lepidoptera; family Gelechiidae; genus Aproaerema; species Aproaerema taeniolella. Next base: position 10,748,352 of record OX465266.1, read on the forward strand.
TTATAGTTGCCTTAAGGAACTTGTGCGAAATTCTCATGAAAAACTTTCGCTGCCCCTCTCTTGTATGGAAAATTGAAAGTATTTTTTTGAAAATTTCATATAACTTCCTCAGGAAAAGTTGTTCAGTTTCATGGGGAGAATCACCTCCTAAAATTACTTCGTTCTTACGAGAATTTCGTAAAATCCTTCGTTATTCTTCGTCTACACGGTTAAGGGAAAGTTTGTGCAAAATTTTTGCTTTCATGGTAAAATCTCTCTTATCAGCGAGTGACAAAAGCTACATACTTTTCCGAATTCCCACGGGAACGAAGCTAGTTTTATATTTTTAGATTAATACTTATGGTACTATAATAATATCAGTTATCATATTATTATAGTACCATAATTATTTATTTATATTTATCAACATACTTATTTTATTATGTATATGTTGTATGTTTATGTATTATACATATTACTATATTTAGTTTATCTATCATATTTCACAATGCTGTAAGTAGTTAAATTAATTGTTAGATTAAGTTAAAATTTAATTTGTTCTGCATTAGACTTAAGAATATTGTTGTACCCTTAGTGTCAAATGGAAGTAGTTAGCGCTTTGGCACAGGATTTTTACATTTTGCAACATTTATCAGCGCTACCTGATAAATGTTGCAAAATGTACAATTGTTACTTGGCCAAATAAAGATTTTTTTTTATTTTTTTTTCTTATTATTATTACTTACCTAATGTGTCCCTTCGTGAAATAAACCGTTTTGTTTTCTCTCATTTCTTTGTGGCATCCTTTTCTGGGTATCGTTCGTTCTATGGTGGAAACTTTATAAAACTCTTTGATACTGTCCCCTGTGCGTACGACTTACCGAAATATGCCTGAAAATACAACTTGATAAGTTAAAATAGCCCAGTTGGTAATTAGCCAGACTTGCAATCGGAAGTTGCGAATTCAAATCCTGGTGCGGGCCTGTACCACTAAATTCGTCTTTTCGGATTTATGTACGGATTTTTAAATATCACTTGCTCAACGGTGAAGAAAAACATCGTGATGAAACCCGCCAAGACAATTTAAAAAAAATACAAATAGAACTTATGCCTATGCCTTATGCATGTCTTGGTGTAATGCACCAAAAAGGGTGTCCAGCTCAGCGTAATGCAAAGATGACTCAATAGTCGTGGCGCTGATTTGCAGCTGGTCCCTGAACTAAAAAAAATATTAAGTAACCTAAACTTAAACTAGTGATTTTCAAATTGTGGGCCGTAGATCCTTACTTGGGGAGTCGCGGGTAAAAAGAAATAATACCATTATTGTGGGTACACAATAAAAAACAACTATACAGCACAGTGCCTATATCACGCCTTGCGCGTCTAAATATCGTATATTGCGTCTTAAAACTTTTCAACTTCCAAAGGGATCGCGAATTTGAAAAACACTGAATTAAGAAAATAGGACTTTCTCAAAAACTGTGTCTCTTATTCCTTTTGCGCTATTTTTGAACGTATTTACCAAAACAAATCCGGTTACGGAACATTTATTTTAATAAAAATTGGGTTCGTTCTTGACCACAAACTAGAGGTAAAAAGATGTGATCGAGAGCGCCTATGCAGGCGAACTTTTGAGAGAGATAGGGTTGTATGAGCTCGGAAATAGAGACGCAGGCAGAGAATTCCTTGCTCTTAGCCATAAGGCCGCCTTTATTGACTGCCAGCTACAGGCTAGCTAGCTTATACACTAGCTACAACTAAGAGAGAGGCGAGGTGCGTAGCATACTACACCTCCCCCGTTTTTTGAAAAAAAATATTTTTTCTATTACTTTTTTTTACTTTTTACTTTACTATTTGTAATTTTTATTTTATAAAGCATTAGTTTATTATCAATGGTGATCTCAGTCTAGCTTTTATTATACTTAATACTAATGCAAATATTATTCTTAACTTTAAATTTCACCCAAAAACCACAGGGATATCCTAGATTGAAGGTCAGGGGAAGATATGTCTACTTATAAGCCAAATTTCATAAATATTGTACTTATTTAGCTGACTTTGTATAGGCTTAAAAATTTTACTATTTATGAATAAATTGATTATTATTATTATTAAAATAAATTTTCTTAGATATGTGGGCTTCAAAAAAAAATTTCACCCACTGTAATTTTATCTTAATTTAAGAAGTACTTGCATAATTTTTGAATATTAATTATTTAAAGTCAGAAGGGTACAAACTTACTCACTAAGTTCTTCACTTTTGTTGTAAACAAACCTTGTCATTAATTTAAAAAAAAAATGATTAAAAAATGAATTTCCATCAACATTGTTATCTGTAGTTTATTTCTACTATAGGTCTAGGTCTCTAAAATTAGTTTCAACTTAGGTTGTCTAGTGTCTACCTATATTTTAACTTACCAGCCCATATACGTCCCCACGTCCCCACTGAGGGGCACGGGCCCCTCTTCGAAACACGAAGGGGATTTAGGCTGGCCTAATCGGGACCACTCGTCTTTCGAAAATGAATTTTCTTGGACAGGGTTTCATCACGATGTTTTCCTTCACCGTTGAGCAAGTGATAATTAGAAATCCGTACATAAATCCGAAAAGACGAATTTAGTGGTACACGCCCGCACTAGGATTTGAACCCGCTACCTTCGGATTACAAATCTGGCTCATAACCAACTGGGCTATCGCCGCCTGATCTTTTGTTTATATTTTAACTGATCTTTTTTTATATTTAACGCATATTTTAACTGATCTTTTTTATATTATGGTAAGTGTGCTTACCACTAACATAATAACCAGAACCACTGTCCTTGCTAACTTTATTTTATTTCGTTTATCTACTATAAAAATAAGTCGGGTTTTCCTTCCTGACGCTATAACTCCAGAACGCACGAACCGATTTCCACGGTTTTGCATTCGTTGGAAAGGTCTTGGGCTCCGTGAGGTTTATAGGATACTTTTTATTTAAAAAAAATTAAGACGCGGGCGGAGCCGCGGGCGGAAAGCTAGTTTTTTAATAAAAATAAGTCAAATCCGTGTTCATGTTCTTAATAATTTTATTATTTTTCTTTACATTTTTAATTAGTCATATCCATTTCTTTTTTCTTTCGTACATTTTTATTTGAATGCAATAACCATTTTTATGATACTAGCTTTCCGCCCGCGGCTCCGCCCGCGTGGACTACAGGTTATATCGTGCCCAACTGTGGGATAAAATGTAGCCTATGTCCTTTCCCAGGCTCTAATCTATCTCTGTACCAAGACGGACAGACAGACAGACAAACAGAGTTACTTTCACATTTATAATATTAAGTAAGGATAAGGAATAGGTAGCTATAGTTATGTAAGTATACAATTATATTTATAGTGCACTTCGTAAATTTCTCGGGGTCCGGCCGGCCCTACATTTTTATTTTATTTATGCTCTAAACAACAAGTCGCGACATTTAATTAACAATATTGGCATATTTTTTGCCTTTAAGTACTTGGGTCGTGGCCACGCCCTTACATATTGTAGTGATTTGGGGTCTAGGTTTAAGTCACTATATAACGCCCAATTTACTACTTATTATATAGGGTCATCGTTTTAAAGCTAAAATATATTATTACACTTGCAACAGTATCCATTAAACCTTAATGATTGTGCACTTAGTCATAAGAAAATTATTTGTAACTAGTTAATTTGTTGTGTTCTGGATTGGTAAATAAATGGGATTTCATTTAAAAATTCTTTCACTATTAGAATCCGTGATGAACATAGGGTACATGATTTTCCCGAATTCCCACGGGAACGAAGTCCCGGGCGGAAATATTACCAAATGTTATATGGACATTCGAACGCGGAATAAGGTCAACATTTAATGTAATTTATAAAAAACATACCAACATTAAATTTTAATCCTAAAACACCTTAGCAGTTACACTGTGTCACCAGCAATTTACATTTTTACGAAACAATTTTTGTACTAGTCACAAATTAAAATAGTAAATGTAGTAATAAATAGCATGATTTGTACATGACGGTTGACGACAATTAACGACAATATTTATGACGGTTTATGATCCTTGTTGCTTGCCAGAACTTCTTTTGCTGTTAGAAGATTTTATCTATTTTCAGATTTGTCTATAGTCTAGGAACCCGATGTTGATCCGTCGCGTTGGGTTGTTCCACTCAACCCCAAAACTATTGTTTACATTAATTCCACCCGACCCCAAGGACTTTTTAATAATAAAAATGTTTAAAAGAAATATTTCCATAAGTACTTCGATTCCACTCGACCCCAAAATTGTTTTGATACGGTCAGCAAGATTTGATTGTTTGTTTGTTTGCATTGAGTAGACTCCGAAACTACTGGACCCATTTGAAAAATTATTTCACCGTTAGAAAGCTACATTATCCCCGAGGACATAGGCTACATAATTTTCTCTAATTCCCACGGGAACGAAGTCCCGAGCGGAATGCTAGTTGTTTATAAATCCCTTTCGGGAAAGTCAAAAGAATTCATGTCCATACAGCCGTTGTATATTTAAGTGTTTTTTTATGTGTAGGTGTTTTTTTATGTGTAGGTGACCGTAAACCGATAGAGTTTTTACGGAAGCATTGCCCCGGGGTCTTTGTCGGGACCAAAAGGAACGAATACACCATATCACAGTTAGTTTACTGCATAGCTAATGTAAAAACGGGGTCTTTGGCAACTCACATCGAGTTGCCAAAGACCCCGAAAGGACCTTACTCAAAGGAAAGGACCTTCCAATGACAAAAGATATTTTGTGTCAAAAATTTACAAAACAAGTGTGAAAGTTGCTGTAAATCGTATAACATCAAACTTATTTTATTTGTGATTATGTTTTTAATTTTATGTAATTTGTAGAGTATTTTTTCATCGACTTATTTATTTTTAGTATGACGGCAATTTATTTATACTGTCGGTAAGATGTTTTTAAGCTTCTTGTTTCCTATTTAATTATTTATCCAAATCCCCTGGAATGGTTTTCCGATCGGCGCATTCATTTTTGCAAAAAGCATGTTTACTCTTGATGTGGCGTCCAGTTGTTCTAGAACCACACGACGTTCTGGCTACCCCGAAGGGATTACAGCCGTGAGTGTATGGGTGTAGGTTAAGTCTTGAGTTTTGATGTTTTTTTACATGCTTTACGAGTACATCGCACATTTGATTACGTAGCATTTAATACGTAGCCAGAATTTTGTTTCGGGGGGTTTAAGAAAATAAATGTTGAGGTAACACAATAGATATTACCGATACTATACTTTACGGTGTTTCGTTGAGGGATAAGGGCAGGAAGATGATCATGATTTTGAAAATTTGGCTACGCCCATGCATTTAATCCTTAATACGTATTAGCGTGCAATTAGCGACAGTTTACGTTCGCCTCTAATTGTTAAACACAAAGTTTGTACCAAGACAAATAAAATAATTTACGCAAGTTTATCAAGAGTTTTCCTAACCATTCATATAATGTATTGAGCTGATAAGTGCTATGTTAAATAAAAGAATCCAGATGATATTTTAACCGTTTTTGTTACAGAACATAACTATTGCATATGAAAAAGTCAAAGTCACAACAAGACCTTCTCAAAGATCTTCAGCTTATTGAGAGAGACGCAAGAAACAACAAGAGGGACAAGAAGGATCTAGAGGAAGACATACAAAAGATCTGCATCCACATCTACTTCCACAACAAGGCAAAAGCGCATAGAATGTGCGATTACGCTCCCAAGAAAATCAAAAATGACCAATTCCTCTGCTCTTTATGCCTGAATTCTAGATTTCCAAAAGAAACTATTACTAAGAGAAAAGCAAAGTCAAAACTATGTCCAATCTGCGAAAGAACTTGTGATTACTGCGATAATGGAATTCAAATTGATAACTCAGACAGAACTGAAGAAAAGAACGTACAGACGTCTATTACCGACGTCTCACAAGGTATGAATCTTTTAAACGAAGTCCTCAGCGTGTTTCAAACAAAAAAAAGTGATAACAATAACAGTAAGACAGTTTTATATAAAGATGCGTCTACAACAGCTGATCTTCCAGTAAATAACTTCAGATCTGGATTATCCTTAAGCAAAATCTTTAAGTTTTCGATTAAGGAGGAAGACAGGCCTTGCGACCATTCTAAATTCACTGTAGTCGACAGTTGGCAGCCAGACATGATGAGGCTTTCTTCGATAAACATATCTAAGCCCAAATCTTCATCTATCCCTCAAATGAAACTAGAGGAACTAAAAAATTCCTTAAAAGAAAAAGGGAAATCAAAAGACGCAGTCGAAGAAGTTAATCGCATGTTCGCTTGCGTTGGCAAATTCGAAAAAACAACGGACAATAAAAATAGACCGATGGTTAGAAGCGGACCTCGAGTGTTGCCAGTTGTAAAAACTCCTACCAAACTTGAGCGTGAAGTATGTGGGACAGGCTGCCAAGTTGAAAATTACTTTCTTTCATGTGGCGACAGTAAAAACACATGCACGAATTGTCATTTTGGAAAGAAGGTTAAGAAATGCGATAAATGTGTCTTTTTGCTGTCTTGCCAACACAATAAGAAAACTTTGCCGGGGAAAACTATCTGTGAGTGTTGCCAGAAACAGGATGTGTGCACTCATTGTTGTATGATCAGTAGTGACAAGGTGTAGCCATGATGTCGTAACTTAGTTTACTAAATAAATGTATTCACTTGAAGAAGCATACTTTTTTATTACAACATAACTATCAGTGAGATTAAGATTGAGTGATAGGGTGGTTTGGACATGTGGAAAGAAAGGAATATACAGTGCGAATGTAAATATATAAATGTAGTTGGAAGGGTCGGAAGAGGGCGCCCTAGGCGAACGTTAGTCCGAATTGGTGATGTACTGAGAGAAGGTCTTGGTAGGAGTACGAATGTAGAGGAAGCGAAAGAGGTGTGTTTGGATCGTACCAATTTTCCTACTCTGATAGAACAAAAGTGTGACCTTATACAGGGTCAGGGACAGTATATCAAATTCTACCCATAACTACATATAGAGCGTATTCAAAAGCAAAAAAGCAGATGTTTGTTCCGGGCCTACTTGGGTGTTTGTGTCTGTCTTTCTGTGTATTCCGAGGGACCCACGGCGCAAGGGAAAACCTTGGTGTGGGCCGTTTGAGTGTATGGCGTTTTTAAAAAGATTATACCAATAGAAGACTTTTTTGTCTTCGCAAAAAAAAATTGGATTCGTATGAGCGCTTTATTTCATATAATGTAATTCCCTACCCGCGTCTGCATTTCCGTGCTCTTAAAACCCGAATCTGTTTGAAGTTCGATTGAATAGGCTTTTTCTGGGTGAGCTCCCTACATCCTCGACCACATCTTCGCCCTTGAGCTAGATTGCGGTCAAGAGCAAACCCATTATCTATATCTATACTAATATTATAAAGAGGAAAGATTTGTTTGTTTGTTTGCATTGAATATAGGCTCCGAAACTACTGGACCGATTTAGAAAATTCTTTCACCATTAGAATAAGGGAGCGAACCCACCGCGGCGCACGGAGAGGCTTCGCACGTGGGGTAAGCTTCGCTTTGTAAGAAAATGTATGCGATTATGTCCACTGCGACCCACGACCACGCTACGCATGAAATGACGTCATTGGTACACGCGTGGCTTGCTCGAATAAGCGCTGACATAGCTCAACGCCATGCACGCTGTGCATGCGGCACACGCTTGGCACGCGGTGCATTTTAGCTACGTGGATTAGATCAAAATCTAATTTGAGCCTTAATGTCAAACTCACTGAGTAGATATTCGCCTGGCGTTTGTTGCAGCATATTCGTGGGTTGTCACGTGACAGCCCACGAACTCGCTACACATGAATGCGTGATTATCTACTCAGTGAGTTTGACATTAAGGCTCAAATTATAGTTTGATCTAATCCACGTAGCTAAAATGCGCCGCGTGCGTTGTACAGGGACAACAGCACATCATGCTATCCAAAAATGTCAAATTTCTTCAATCGATTTTAAATTTTATCTCCAAGCATTAGAGTTTACTATCCATTGGGGAAATTTGACAGGTTGTGGTAACCTGATGTGCCTGTACATACACTGTACATAGTCGTGGTTTCAATGGGCTATGTGCAATATTTTTAAAATAATTTGATTTTTTTATTTTAAGCAGGTTTAAGGTTCCATATTCAAATAAAAAAGATATCAAATAATTTTGATCATAAATAAAAAAAATGATGATTTTTTTAAATTTTGGTTACGATTTGTTACTTACTACAGCATTCTATACGGTTAATTCCTTTGCCTAAGTAAAAAAAAGAAGTTTGACAGTTTATTGACACATAACCTAACCATTGTGTTTTTGAGTTGTTGGTTGTTGAGTTTGTTTCTGTTTCGTGGTTTTGATTATTTGGATATTTACTGACGACTTGGCTTTGCTACCTGGACTCTGCCGTTACCTTCTGTTTCGTGGTTTTGATTATTTGGATTGATATTTACTGACGACTTCGCTATGCTTCCAGGACTTTCGAACTTTCGCAATACACTGGATTCCGACACTATGGATACCGCTCAGTTCATTAGAGCTGATTCTACCAACTTGCCTGAAGTAAAAACCAACCAAACTCGGAAATAAACAACCAAATACAAAATGAAACAGGTTACGTTTTTTTTCTTAATTGACATGACAGTTTGGCAAAGGAATACGATTGAATATAGTGCCGTACTTAGGATTAGTTTACCGTACTGAGAATCTTTTAATTATCATATTTTTATTTCAAAAAATAGAATTTTAAAATATTTTTTTTAAGAAACGGGACCTTATTGCTTTAGTTGAATAATAAATTAAACGAAATTAAAAATATTTTTAAAATGGCATAGGTACATAGCCCATTCGTGTATAGCCTGTACTGCAGTGGAAACGTAGACCCACGTTGACAAACAAAGGAATCCATGCAGCTAAAATGCGCCGTATGGCCGTGTACATCCTAAGCCACGGTGGGTCCTATTCTAGGCTAGGTACATAATTTTCCAGAATTTCTACGGAAACGAAGTCTGGTGGAATGCTAGTAAATAAATAAAAAAAAGGTTACGATAGTTTTGAATTTTAAATAAAACACAATCAGTACCTCATAAAGCGTAATATAATTTGTAAACAACTTATATATTTAAACAGCCTATTAAAGTGGTAAAACTCGATTAGAAATAATAACTTTCTGCTGTAAGTTTGTTCTTCTCATCTCTGTGAATAAAATAAAATTAAATATTATAGGTTAATTCGTGGTCGATAATTTTTATTTTAGAGGGCCCTATTCCACTGTGGAGTAGATTACGATTGACGTCAAATTCAGTATTTTAAAACGCGTACCCATTACATACGCTCTCGCCTGTAATCCCATACGGGGTAAGCAGAGCATCAGTAGATCAGAACTAACCACACACTTGACTATACCTACACGATAAGAAGAAGAAGTACATCAGAACCCTTGATGCCAATTTGACATAAATTCTGAGGATTATTATATTAGATGAGACATGATGTATAGTGGTGAGAGGTTGTCACCCTTTCGCTCACAATACAGCAAAACCCTCGTGTCCTTATTACTGACTTTAACAGAATGCCTTGGAAGAGTTGGCAGCTGGTACATTCTAAGTTTTTCCTTCACTTCCAGTCTAGCGAGGAAGTATATTCACAAAAATGTTTTGAGGTAAGAGTTTTAAAAATAATAAAAACGATAGGTAGTAAAATGCACACAGGAACTTGAATTTGCTATCAAAATGTTCGTGATTGAACACTCTCGATAAGTAGTTAACGCATTTTTCGATTTAAGCTGTTACCTTTCCATAAATCTCATTTTTCTAACTTTCGAACATGTTTTTACGCACGCACGCTTTCATAGTCCGTAAACTTCGTGTATCAACACTGTTCGCACTGCCGATGCCGGGCTTTAAAAATAAAATACATTGCTTTTTGTACAACAGACGGCTTAATTCGACAAAATTTTAATACAAAAATAACGTTATTTGAGGTACCTTTATGTACCTATAAGTTTTAATCTATAGCAAAGTTTGAAAAATGGAAAAACTATAAACCTAGTGGTTCATTGTGTTAATAACATACTAAAAAATCATTCAGATTTGAAAATACTTAGAGGTGGAAAAACGTTTTCTCTTTTTGTATGGACGAGCACGTACTATTCTTCCCTCTTAAATAAGGGAATGAGAAATTTCGCCGCTTGACTTGAAAACACGATAGCTCAGTAGGCTAGAGAACCAGCAGATCTAATCCTGGTGTCGTGGGTCCCCATTCGCGCCGGACCTTTTTCTTCCCTAAAACGTCTCAATATTTTTACAAATTTTTAATTTTCGTACCTGTAATGGCTCCTGCTTCGATCCAGTTTCTCGCTGTGAGGCCTCTCCCACTCCCTTGGTGTTTCTGGTCTGTGACAGTAATAAAAGGATAAGGCAAGCGCAGTCTATGGCACACCTATTGACATGCCCCGCGAGTCCTGATTCCTGTACACGAAGACCTCTACAAGGCCATAGATAACGCAATCCACGTGGCTGAGTACTGGAGGTTTATCATGATCGCTTAGCGCGATCCAATTTAGGACCTAAACAAGTCTGCAACGCTTATTCGTACCATGATGGCTTATAAGCGATTCAATTTTGGCGCTGTTGCGATTCAAAGGCAGACCAGCGACAATTTATGTAGACATTTAAAATTGACCATAGACAACCGAGCAGTTCAAAAGCAGCGCGATCATGGTACCATTTTAAAAAACGTTCCAATTGCGAAGCAGTTCAAAGTTGGATCCTAAACAGAAATGCTTTTAAACGATCGTGGTAGGTACCGTGGTCTAAAAAGATTTAACCTTAGGTCGACATGATAAAAAGAAGAAGAAGGCAAGTGTCCAGATATCACGATTTATGTACGCTCAAAAGGAGTCGCGCGATCCTGAGATACATTTCTACAGGTTCTTATAACATTCTGCTCATCAATTTCACATCACACGTGCTTCTCAAAGATCGTATCTTATTAAAGTATCATTAACTTTAATGGACAGAGGGCCGCACACTAGGCCCAGGTTACTACACGACGCGTGTGCTCTGTGTTGTTGTGATAAGTGCGGTTTTGCAATAAAAATGGGGTAATTTGATGCGCTGGTCACTGGACATCTCACAGAACATTGAAGTCCCCCTTAAAGTGCTCGTAGCCCAGTGGCGCTCGCTGAACTCAACCGATCAGTAAGGTTAAGCAACGAACACAGGCAAGGAACCTGATGGCTTACCAAAATGGCAATTTATCACGAGTGTTTCCGTGCTTCGGAGGGCACGTGAAGCTGTCGGTCCCGGCTGTTGTCGATTGACTACAGTCGTTAAAACCAAGTCAGAGGCCATTGCGCGGTTTGAAAACTCTTATACTAGGGTTGGGTTAGTCAGTTGACTATACCTACACGATAAGAAAAAGACCCCTTCAATTAGTGAGTGAAAATTAAGGATGTAAATCAGCCCACGAAACCGAACAATTTCCCTGAGGAACATAGGTCGAAATGTGAAAAATAATTTTCGCTACTCTATACAACTTTTTTGAGAACTTCGTATAGGCTCCTTGTGGGAAAGCTGTATGTATGTATTTATTCTTTATTGTACAATGATAATACAGAAGATAACAAGTTTATAGTAATAGGAAGTTTACAAAGACGGACTTATCCCACGAGGGGATTTCTTCCAGTCAACCTAGTAAGAGTACTAAAGAGAACAAAGAAGTACTCGGCGTAATGACAAATTATTTTTTTGTACACAAAAAGAAAAAAAGATCAGTCAGTAGGTTGATAGGTACTTATTCTAATTAATACTAAAATGAAACTATACTACGAATACATATAAATAACATATATGCTACATATACTATTATAAATATATGTATATGTATATATTTAATTTTTGAGTTCCGATACAAACTTCGTCAGCATATAGCGCATTTTGTATGGGAGATCAAATTTTTTTTTCGTATTTTGACCTATGTTCCTTGGGGAAATTGTTCAGTTTCATGGACTGATTAACCACCCGAGAGGTGGAAAGAGAGATACATAAAGCCTTGTATATACAAGGTGATAAAAAACCTCCTAGCTATATTCAAAATCCTGAACCAGTATCAAGAACACATTTATGAAAAAAATTGTTTTTATTTCAATATTTTTTCAATAGGAATAGTTCATTTTTTGCCTAAACGTAGATGGACCACGCCACATCAGGCACGCAAAGGGTGCGGGTAGCGCTCGGGGGGTGCACCCGAGTGGTGTCTACGTTTAGGAAAAAAAAATCCTACCGAAAAAAATAAAATAAAAAAAAACATAGTGTTCTGTAAGCGATACTGGTTCAGGATTTTGAATACAGCTAGGAGGTTTTTTATCACCCTGTATTTTTGAGAAGTCCGTATAGGCACCTTGTGGGAAAGTTGTTTATTTTTACGGGAAGAATAACCCCTAAAGTTTCGCCATTAATTTAAAGTTACCCCATATAATGACGGCAGGTTGGGTCGAGTGGCCTCTTGATCGACAGGTCCTGGGTTCGATTCCCAATGGTGGCAAATGTTTGTGTAAAAAGCAAGATGTTTGTTCTCGAGTCATGATGGATGTTCGTGTCTATCTTTGTATATGTTCAAAGGGAACCAAGACACAGCTGTAAACCTTACAATACAATACAATACAATATACTTTATTGCACAATTTGAAAAGAAATACAATGATGAGACAATTACAAGTAACTTTACAAAAGGTACAATATAGGCGACCTTATCGCTTCAAGCGATTTCTTCCAGGTAACCTTTGGGTATGAAAAGTCGCATAGTGAAATCAAGAGCGGGCGCAATATATAAACCTAAACAATATATATTAAACAAAATATAAACATATATTTAATATAAATACATATATATAATATAATACAGTTTAACATAAATACAGTTTTATATGTAATTATTCGATACATAAGACACACACACACACACATAGTTAAACCTTAGTGTGGGCCTTGTACTAAATTCGTCTTTTCGGATTTATGTATACGGATATTTGAATACTAGAACAGGGTACCTACCACGATCGTTTAAAAGCATTTCTGTTTAGGATCCAACTTTGAACTGCTTTACAATTAGAATGTTTTTTAAAATGGTACCATGATGACGCTGCTTTTGAACTGCTCGTTTGTCTATGGTCCATTTTTATTTTTTAAATAATTGTCGCTGGTCTGCCTTTGAATCGCAACAGCGCCAAAATTGAATCGCTTATAAGCCATCATGGTACGAATAAGCGTTGCATACTTGTTTAGGTCCTAAATTGGATCGCGCTAAGCGATCATGGTAAACCTCGGTCTAAATTCGCATACATATTATGTTACCTTTGCGTATATACGCGAAATTAGACACGTTTTACTAGGTATAATAATACCTAAAAATTACCTTAAATTATGTGTTCAAATAGCAAAAGTTAAAAGTGTTTTGTACGGATTTCTAATTCATTTATCACTTGCTCATAGGTGAAGAAGAAACAAAGTGATAAAACTCCACCCGTCTCCAGGGCCGTATTTAACCTATAGGAGGCCATGAACACATTACGATAATGGGGCCCCTGTGACTTTGACACAAAGTTGCAATAGAACACTGAAGATTATTTTTTAAATCAGTGTAGGACTATTTAAACGCAATAAAAAAGCCTGATTTTTTCGGGCATACCCTCAGCACTGTGCGCTTAACGCTTGCAAAAGCATATAAAGCATATTCTAGTCAGTAATTATAATTATCTACTGGAGATAAGGGACCGCGGGGCCCCGGGCACTTGCCCAGAATGCCCAGTGGAAAAGAGGGGGCTGGCCGTCTCAAGAAAATTCGTTTGCGAAAGACGAGCGGTCCACCAACACGCTTTGTGCCAGAAACTAATTATTGGACTATGGCATAAATCCCTTTCGTGTTTCGAAGGGCGATCCGTGCCCCTCAGGGTGAACGTATATGGACTGGTAAAAATACTTACTCTCCTAAACCTAGTTCAAACAAAGGCTCGATACTGGAATTATGATCTTTTGTAGAACTCCTCTTCGCTTCAAACTCCTTGCTAAGCACCTTTCTTATTGCATTAGACGAATCCACGAATTTACACATGCAGTCGTTAAGCGTCTGCATCTTATCTAACAAGTCGTTCTTCTCCAACTTCTGTGGGTATTTCATCAATTTATTAAGCTCTTGCGTTATCATCTTGCAGTTATTCCTCAGATCAGGGATATCTTGCCAAGATATGTCAGTGTTTGTCGCTGTATGTTTAAGAATCTTCATTTTTGGTGTTACAGTCTCGATAACAAATTCCCCGTTTTCAATAACTGTGTCCATAGGTTTGTAGTAAGGTTGTCTGACAAATGGATCATTTGGTTGATCATCCGCTAAGCTGTCTTTGGTCTTGGCTAACACGAGCTGTAGTAACATGTCTAATCCTATTTTGTGTTCGTTCAAGAGATGACGATCCAATACTGTTATCCTGAAAAGAGAAAATGAGTAACAGTATTTTTCTTCCGCCTTCTAAAGATTAGTAGGGATGCGAAAACGCTGATTTCAACAGCGACTGATGGCTGAAGGTCCTAAAATCATGTCACATAATTAATCTCACGTGATCAATTAATAGATTGTGGTCAAGAGAAAAAAAAAGTTAAACCTCTTTCAAAAATGTTGTCTTACCGATCAGCATCGAAGTTGCACAGATGGCATGCGTAGGTTTCCTTCTGGTCCCTGATGCCAAGGGTCATACCACTGGTCTTGGCGGACATGGAGTCGTGGACCGCTGGGTAGTGAGCCTTGGATGAACAGTCGCTTAGAGCTGATGGCTCCTGGGGACCATAATTAATAAATCTGCAATTAAAAATAATGTCAGCCCAGACTTCGATTGCTGATAACTTTTAAACGGCCGAACATTAAGGACTTAGGTTTAATAAAAAATGATAATTTTTTTTTTGCTTTATAGTTTTTTCTGCGATTTAATTTTTTTGTTAAAAAGTTTTCGCTAACTAATTTAAAGTTACCCAAAATGTGTCAATAAATTTTTAACTGACCTTTTTTTCCTAAACCGTATCTACATCACTATTGCAGTTTTTTTACAAAAATTTGTTGAGTAATTATAATTAGGTAAGCCGCTCAGCCCCGTCTGACTATCCTGGCAAGAATTGATAGGGGGTGTTTGGGAGGATTTAAAAAAAAAAATACCAGCCCATATACGTCCCCACCGAGGGGCACGGGCCTCCCTTCGCTACACGAAGGGGATTTAGGCCACCACTACGCTGGCCCAATGCGGGTTGGTGGACCGCTCGTCTTTCGAAAACGAATTTTCTTAGACGGGCTGGTTGCATCACGATGTTTTTCTTCACCGCTGAGCAAGTGATAATTGATTAAAAATTAGTACATAATAATAATAATAAAATCATTTATTATCAGGCATCTAGGCCCATAGATAAATACGTTACAGACTATACCTAACATAAATACGAAAAGACGAATTTGTTATATAGATCCGCATCAGGATTTTAACCCGTAACCTTCCGGTTACAAGTCTGGCTCATTACCAACTAGGCTATCACCATTTTGTTTAGGAGGATAAACAGAGCAAAACACTAACGATCTGATCATTAAAGAGGCTCCTAACTGCCGCCTCCTCTGGATGTGAGAAGAGATTTGTCGTGCGACAGATTTTTTCCCGGAGCTTCCCCAGAAGCTTCGTAGCCGATGTAGTCCGACCTGCCACTGGGGATAAATTATAAAATGGATATTGAATAATTTTGTAGGACACAAAAAATATTCTGTGGTTGACTGCAGAAAGCTGCAAAATCTATCAGCGGAAGCAGCTCTACAATGCCACAGGTTTTTTGGGTGAAATGGTCCCAAATAAGTGGACTATCTATGGAGGGGAACGCCCGTCAGCCTGTGCCTGACGGGTGTTCCCTCCATAGATAGATGCCACAGGCAGATACACACACATACGGGGATCAAAAATACATGACTAATAGGTTCTTAAACCACATGATGACTGTGTGTATGAATGGGGTACGTACGTTTTATCCCGCCTTGTTTTCTAAGAGATCCAGATAGGTCCTTGAGGTCCGAATACATCGACTTTGAAGGCAGCGCACGACTTGAATCAAGCGATGAAGACTTTGATCTATCCTGAAATAACAAAAGATAATAGGTATACAAGTGTTGATAGCCCAGTTGGTAATGAGCCAGGCTTTTGATCGGAAGGTTGCGGGTGCAAATCCTATCTACATCTACACTACACTAATATTATAAAGAGGAAAGATTTGTACCTATTTTTGTATGTTTGTAACGAATAGGCTCCGAAACTACTGGACCGATTTCAAAAATTCTTTCACCATTTGGATGCCACATTATCCCTGAGTAACATAGGCTACATAATTTTCCCGAATTCCCACGGGAACGAAGTCCCGAGCGGGATGCTAGTATTCTATAAAATAATATATATTTGTCTTTTAGGATTTATGTATACGGATATTAATTATCACTTGCTTTGCGGTGAAGGAAAACATTGTGATGAAACCCGCACCTCTGAGAATACCTATTCGTTTTTAAATTCTCCCAAGTCCCGGGTAAAAGCTAGAAACTAATATTATAAATACTAAAGTTTGTGAGTACTAGAGTTTGTGAGTGTGTATTTTGATAGATGTTTGTTACTCTTTTGCGCTAAAACTACTGGACGGATTTTAGTAAAACTTTGCGGTGATAAAGCCTATATATCAGAATAACACATAAACTAATACACAATTCTCCCAAATCCCCACGGGAATGAAGTCCCGGACGGAAAGTTGTATCCACAAATAGAATAGAATAGAATAAATTTTTATTCAGTAACATATACCAAATTTACAAATTGAACTTATGCCATAAATGTATGTATATGTAATGCACCAAAAAGGGGTTCCAGCTCAGCGTAATACAAAGACGACTTTAATAGTCGTCTCGGCGCTGATTTTCAGCTGGTCCCTGAACTAATAGTAGAGTCATTAAGCAGATTCACATTTTTCTACTGGATTAAAGAAAACCACTTAGTATGATTGTTTCTTAGGTTAAAATAAGCCGATAAAGATCGGTAGCCCTCGAAAATATCCCCTCTGAACCGGGAGGGGGAGGGTCAAAGAGGTGCTCTTCCCGGCGTTACTTCAAAAAATATTACCACTCATTTGTAGCTACCAGGTTGAGTTTGGTATGGTTTTCGTATAAATCAATAACGAAGAATTCATTTCTGGTATTTATTTTACACATATGTGCAATGGTTTTTTAAATAATTAGAACGCTACATTATCCCTGATACATAATTTTCACGAAGTCCCAGGCGAAATTCTAGTCCTAATATCCTACTAATATTATAAATGCGAAAGTTGTGAAGATGTATGGATGTACTGATGTTTGTTACTCTTTCACGCTTAAACGACTGGACCAATTTTGATAAAATTTGGTATGGAGGTAGCTGACACCCTGGATTAACACATAGGCTACATAATTTTTCCAAATTCCCACGGGAACGAAGTCCCAGGTGAAATGATTGTACTTTATAAAAATGCCGGATTACCGAGTTAAGCCTCTGCAAGGGCAACTCAGTGACGTCATCGTCATTCTCGTGGTGCAGCTGATGGTGCATCGATAACGCGCTCTGGAAGTTGGAGGTGAAGTCGCATTGGGAACAGCTGCAACCACAACCACCAAATAAGAAGCCAAATAAACAATCGTACAATAAATCAGGGTGAAAAAAAACCTGCTAGCTATATTCAAAATCCTGAACACATTTCTGAAAAAAAAATTTTTTAAATGTTTTTTTAATGGGAATAGTTCATTTTTTGCCTAAACGTAAACGTTACTCCTACACCAGGCACGCGAGGGGTGCGGGTAGCGCTCGGGGGATGCGCCCGAGTGGTGTCTACGGTTAGGAAAAAAAACCCACAGATAAATATATTTTTTTTCAAACTAAAAGAAAGTGTTCTGTAAGTGATACTGGTTCAGGATTTTAAATAAAGCTAGGAGGTTCTTTTTCAATCTGTATAAATAAAAATTAATGTTGCTAAGCGCAAAACTCGAGAACGGCTCGACCGATTTGGATGATTCTTTTTTTGTTGTGTTCCTTACAGTCACGACCAGGTTTGTACTTAAAAAAATGAAAATCCACCGGAACGAACTAGCGGGCAGACAACTAGTATGGGGTCATCCACATATTACGTCACAGCGGTCATACCTACCAAACGTGACAGTACATGTTACAGAGATACCAAAAAAGCGTGACGTAGGGGGGGGAGGGGTTCAAAAAGTCGACATTTTGCATGACGTAATATGTGGCCCCTATTCAATAAATAAAAAAATAAAAACCTAACGGCCAGTTTGGTCGAGTGGTAGGTAACGCTGCCTCTTGATCGGCGGGTCCGGGTTCGATCCCCAGTCGGGGCAAACATTTGTGTAAAAAGCAGATGTTTGTTCTCGGGTCATGGGTGTTTGTGTTTGTCTTTATGTGTGTTCCGAGGGACCCACGACACAAGGGAAAACCTTAGTGTGGGCCTTTGAGTGTGTAGCGTTTTTTTTTTTTTAACGTTCAGTTTTTCAAGCCGCTGTTTGTCTACGTCATAGCCTCGTCCGTTGATCAGCAGGGTGCACCGCTAGCAGGTGACGATGAGGTCTTTGGAGCACTGAGATGTTAGTTATAACCCCACACGGTTTTGGAGCACATTAGTTATAACCCCGAAGTCCGACGCCAAACGGCTTGCTGTGTTCCGTCGGTGCGTGGGAGTACCAGTGCCTTTATAGGCATTTTCTGGGTTGACTCGCTCCATCGTCGACCTCATCTTTGACCTTGTGGTCAAGATTGATGTCAAGAGTTAATCCATCTTATAATTTAAAAAAAACACACCCGTCAATGGACCACAGGCGTTACACTAAATCAAGAGGCGGATTTGGTTGATTCAAAACTCTGACAATAGGGGTAAATCAAGTTCGTCACAAGTGATTATACATAAAAAACCCAGTGGCACTCGCCGACCTCAACAACGAACCCAGAGGCAGGGAACCTGATGGGAGACCAAAGTGGAAATTTACCACGAGCGTTTCCGTGCTTCGGAGGGCACGTTAAGCTGTCGGTCCCGGCTGTTGTCGATTGACTACAGTCGTTAAATCCAAGTCAGAGGCCATTGTGCGGTTTGAAAACTCTGACACAGGGTTAGTCAAGTTCGCCATATATTTGACTATACCTACACGATAAGAAGAACGATAGGAAAGGAACCTAACGAAGCAAGATACAGCATTAGCTTTAAAAACTTAAAGGGGAAAGATTTGCATTTTTGTAAGTTTGTAACGAATAAACTCAAAAAGTACTGGACCGATTTCAAAAATTCTTTCACCATTAGAATACTACATTATCCTAAAGATATAGGCTACATAATTTTCCCGAAATTTTACGGGAACGAAGTCCCAAGCGGAAAGCTAGTGTGTTTAAACACAAAGAACGGGGCGCGGCGATCAAAACAACGTGAAAAAAAAACTTGCTTAATTTCTAGATAACAATTTGACAAAATACAATGTTGAGGCTTCTTTTAAGTAAACATTTACTTGTCTTAGAAGCCCCGCTCTTCTACTAAACATGAAATGAATCTTATAATAGCTACGGAAGAAAGGTTTTTTTCCGAAAGTAGGTACGAAGAGACATCCGTCGCCTGAAGACCGAGCGACTGTGGGCCTTTGAGTGTGTAGAGCGTTTATTTATTTTTGTATTTTCTAAGCAACGTGATATTGGTGGAGTTGTGGCAACAAATATTGGGGCCATATCTTAGAAACTATCGAATATTTATTTATTTTATAAATTGAATTTTTAAACTTACCAATGCGCCATTGTTTTCTAAACAAATGAATAGTTTTTAAAACATTTTAAATATCAATGTTACTGTTTTTATTTATAAAACAACTTCAATTTTGTACAAATTCTGTAAGCTTGATTTTTTCAGTTTACATCACAGATTAAAAAAAGATACTGACATACTGACGTATTTTTATATCACAGATAAGCAAAGCAAAAAGAATTTAAAATTTTAATCACAAAGCAAAGAGAATATTATTATGAATAATCTACCCTGATCTACATTATTATAAAGAGGAATGTTTTGATTGTTTGTTTGCATTGAATAGGCTCCGAAACTACTGGACCGATTTGAAAAATTCTTTCACCAAGAATCCTGCATTATCCGTGATGGACATAGGATACATGATTTTCCCGTATTTGTTTGTTTGCATTGAATAGGCTCCGAAACTACTGGACCGATGTCAAAAATAATGCTACATTATCCCTGAGTAACATAGGCTACATAATTTTCCCGAATTCTCACGGGAACAGAGTCCTGCTGCCCTAGCATATGCCATGAAACTTTTCTTCCATAAGAGTACAGACTTCCAAATCAACATTTAAATAAGTTTTCATTTCTGTTGCGTTCTGATTTTGCTCATACGTCCTTTTAGCACTATAAGATCATGTGTCAACGTCAATTAAATGCAAAATAAATACAACCTTCTGCATTTACGTTTAAGGTTATGTTTTCCTTGGCAATTAACTGTCATGAGAGTAGAGTCTCATTAGGGCAGCTGGTCGGAAAGCTAGTCTATAGGTACTAATCATCCATCTATACATATTATAAAGAGGAAAGATTTGATTGTTTGTTTGTTTGTTCGATGCAATCGAATATGCTCCGAAACTACTGGACCGATTTGAAAAATTCTTTCACCATTAGAATCCTACATTATCCGGGATGGACATAGGGTACATGATTTTCACGAATTCCCACGGGAACGAAGTCCCGCGCGGGAAGCTAGTCAAATACATTACATATTATAAAGAGGAAAGATTTGATTGTTTGTTTGCATCGAATATGCTCCGAAACTACTGGACCGATTTGAAAAATTCTTTCACCATTAGAATCCTACATTATCCGGGATGGACATAGGGTACATGATTTTCCTGAATTCCCACGGGAACGAAGTCCCGCGCGGGAAGCTAGTCAATATTATAAAGAGGAAAGATTTGTATTTTTGTATGTAACGAATAGGCTCCGAAACTACTGAACCGATTCAAAAATTCTTTTACCATTAGGATGCTACATTATCCCTGAGTAACATATGCTACATAATTTTTCCGAATTCCCACGGGAACGAATTCCCGCGCGGGAAGCTAGTAATAATATAAAGAGGAAAGATTTGATTGTTTCTTTGCATTGAATAGGCTCCGAAACTACTGGACCGATTTTAAAAAATAATTTGTCATTAGAATGCTACATTACCCCTGGATAACATAGGCTACATAATTTACCCAAATTCCCACGGGAACGAATTCCCGGGCGGAATGCTAGTCTATCTATCTATACATATTATAAAGAGGAAAAATTTGATTGTTTAACAAACAAATAGGCTCCGAAACTACTGAACCGATTTCAAAAATTCTTTTACCATTAGGATGCTACATTATCCCTGAGTAACATAGGCTACATAATTTTTCCGAATTCCCACGGGAACGAATTCCCGCGCGGGAAGCTAGTAATATTATAAAGAGGAAAGATTTGATTGTTTCTTTGCATTGAATAGGCTCCGAAACTACTGGACCGATTTAAAAAAATAATTTGTCATTAGAATGCTACATTACCCCTGGATAACATAGGCTACATAATTTACCCAAATTCCCACGGGAACGAATTCCCGGGCGGAATGCTAGTCTATCTATCTATACATATTATAAAGAGGAAAAATTTGATTGTTTGTTTGTTTCCATTGAACAGGCTCCGAAACTACTGGACCGATTTCAAAAATTCTGTCACCATTAGAATCCTACATTATCCCCAATGGACATAGGCTACATAATTTTCCCAAATTCCCACGCGAACAAAGTCCCGGGTTGAATGCTAGTAATAAATAAAGTGTCAATTTGAAGTTTTGTTTGCAAACTTCTTCGTTAAAGTCACAGGCAAATTGTTTATTTCCCTTGAGTAGGCAGAACTTAATGTAGTTTGAAAATCACTTGGCGCCACATTTGAAATTCACTGTGAAGGTTATTAGATGGAACATGAGTATAGTGGTAATAGGTTGTCAGCCTTTCGCCCAAGATACAGCAAAACTTTCGCCATCCACGTACTGGCCTCTACAGTATTCCTGGGAAGAGTTGGCAGCTCGTAGCCCAGTGGCGCCCGCTGATCTTAACCGATCAGTGAGGTTAAGTAACGTACACAGAGGCAGGGAACCTGATGGGTGACCAAAGTGGCAATTTATCACGAGCTTTTCCGTGCTTCGAAGGGCACCCCAGTATGATCTAGGGCCCACCCCAGAATATTGGGCTACTAATTCGAAATTCTATAACTGATGTCAAAATACACATAACTTCACACAAAAATCATAAATATATATATATATATATATATATATATATATATATAGTTATATACAGCTGAGAAACTTACATACTAACTTATTATTACATACTATAATACTGTATTAGTTACTTTTGAAAAAACAGCGTATTAAGCTGGAGTACATTTAATTTTCGCCAGGCCCGCGGCCCCCCCTAGAAAATAACCCTAGATACGCCAATGCCAACGGCACTCGAGTGTTTCACTTCACCCCTACTCGGCCCTACATCCGTCCAGCGCTGGGACTGGTGCTTCGAAGGAGTCTACACGGCACCAGCTCTCACTTTGGTGACCCCGACGTGATTTTGGCTATGAAACCGAACCACTTGTGCACTTTCCTCATCGTAACTAAAAGAAATTTTTAAAAAAATCCCATTCAAATCAGCTGATCACGTACAGGGTGTAAAGGACAGCTTAGCAAATACTTAAATGGTGGAATCTACCCATAACTATCATCAGCTATAAGTATTTTTTCTCGGAAACGTCATGTTAAGGAGTTTCCATAATTTACATACTTTGGCACTACGCGATCCCCCCGCGCCGCGCTGCTATCGGAGTGCGATGTACATTGCTGGTTTTCGTGTTTTACGTTGTAATGATTGTTTTTTATTTAAAAATGGAGTGTATTCGATTAATTAATTAAAAATTTAAGCAGAAAATATAAAAAAAAACATTTAAAAAAATGAAAATTTTCCGAAGAAAAATTCCACTGGAAAATCATTCAGAATGATTTTCTGAGTTCAGGGTTTCAGTTTTTGCTAAACTGTCTCTTACACCCTGTATATTGTATGCAGAAGGGATTTTTTTTTAATATTTCAACCTATGTCCCCTGGGGAATCTTCAGTTTCGTGAGCTAATTCACATTTAGTTAACTAATTTAATAAAGTACCTCACCTCATTAGAGTATACTGCAGCTCAAGCAGTGTGCTCTCGGGGAAATGCGCCGCAGTCAAATGTCAAAAAACTGTCGAAATGACAACGCCAGAGTTCGAGCAAGCCTTTGCGTGGTGCCCCCGCGCAATCAAAGTCTTGTTACACTACTCTTACGAATAAATATTTTATACTTAAACTATATTAAATACAGGTTGAAAAAGAACCTCCTAGCTTTATTGAAAATCCTGAACCAGTATCACTTACAGAACAATTTTTTTTTTATCGGTTGGAAATTTTTGAAGTGAAAACTTCTTTTAGCGGCGTTGAGCACTTTTAGTATGGGGAAAAAATGTTAAACTCGCGATGAACTCGCGTCAGACCGTGATCGTCAGATGTGATCGAAAATGCGTAGGATAGGGTTGCCAGCTTTTTTTTGAAGTGAAAAATTCTTATTAGCAGCGTTGTGCACTTTGAAGTATGGGTGGAAACCCGGTCGGATGGCAGCCTTATGGTAAAATTATCTTTGTGACAGATGTCAACGATTATTATTCGCACATAGTGCGCAAATACCGATAGACTATTTTACTGAATTAATAGTACACAGTTTGGTCGAGTTAAAAAGTTGCCAGATTGTAAGCAACAGGTCGAGGGTTAGAGAATAATGGACTCTTTTTTTGTATTTTGTTTTATTTCCATATTAATGAACAACGTTAATGTTCAAGTTTTCACTTCTGCCGGCACTCCCAGAGTGCAACCCGTTTTTTTTTCCTTAAAGTAGACACCACTCGGGTGCACCCCCCGAGCGCTTCCCGTACCCCACGCGTGCCTGGTGTAGGAGTAATGTCTACGTTTAGGCAAAAAATTAACAATTTTTTTTAAGCTATTGCATAGATTTTATCGCGGGCCTTGAGCGCGGGGACCGAACCCAGAAATTCCGTAACGAAAAAACCTAACACCCCCCACCACGACGTCTGGTCTCTTGCATCGTCTAACATCGTTTCAGTTCGGCAGTCTAGGTTTTCGGGGGTGCTGATTGAGAAAATAACATCCATTTTAAAATCCAAGATGGCGGCCGTAAAAAACAAAAAAAAATTGTAAACTTTTTTGAAATTTTTACACAGCATTTTGTATCAACTTATGCAATTATAATTAAAAGTAGAGGGATACTTTTAATTATAATTGCATAAGTTGATACAAAATGCTATGCAATAGCTTTACCGCGGCAGTCCCCGAGTGCCACACGTCTATTTTTTTTCATAAATGTGTTCTTTGAGTGATACTGGTTCAGGATTTTGAATATAGCTAGGAGATATTTTTTCACCCAGTATATCCATTCCATTCCATTCCATTTCATTCATTCATTTCATTTCATTCATTTCATTCATTTCATTCATTTCATTCATTTCATTCATTTCATTCATTTCATTCATTTCATTCATTTCATTCATTTCATTCATTTCATTCATTTCATTCATTTCATTCATTTCATTCATTTCATTCATTTCATTCATTTCATTCATTTCAGTCATTTCATTCATTCCATTCATTCCATTCATTTCATTCATTCCATTCATTTCATTCATTCCATTCATTCATTCATTCCATTCATTTCATTCATTTCATTCATTCCATTCATTTCATTCATTCCATTCATTTCATTCATTTCATTCATTCCATTCATTTCATTCATTCCATTCATTTCATTCATTCCATTCATTCATTCATTTCATTCATTCATTCATTCATTTTTTTACAGTTAATTTTGCATCCACAGACTTGATGTCCGTGTCCTTGTCTTGTTACATTTAATATTATTATTTCATTTCATTCATTTCATTCATTCATTCAATTTATTTCATTTCATTTCAATCATTCATTCATTTCATTCATATCTATTGGTTTATCTGTACTATATAAGTACTACACCAATTATTTAGCAGAGCGCATTAGATAAGTAAGAAGATGATAAACTGTACAATAATGATAAAAGTATATATAAAAAGGGATAACAATAAAATGTACAAGGTCTTGGATCACAAAACTCAAAACGTAAACATTACAATGAACATTCTCTTGTTCTTATTTTCTTATGTCTGCCACACTGACAATTTGATTTACTTTCATGCATAGAGCTTGCAAGCAAAATTCTTTGATTTCATTCATTCATTCATTTCAATCATTTCATTCATTTCATCTGAGTGGCGTGACGGTCGAGTTTGTCGCGGGCCGTACTAGCTATGCAGAGGTTACTTTACAAGACAATAAAATGCCTCAAATAAGGTAATGGCGCAGTTTGCGAATCGTGAAACTGTAGATCCGGTACCTTATTTTAACCCCGATAAAAAAGAGGGGTGTTATAATTATAAGTTTTACGTCGTGTCTCTGTGTGTTTATTTGACGTGTGTTTGTGATTTTTTTAATGTGTTTAGTTATATTTGTACTCATTTTAATTTTTTAAAATGTTTTTAATTATATTTTTACTAATTTTTTTTAATGTGTTTAATTATATTTTACTCATTTTTTATGTGTTTAGTTATATTTGTACTCATTTAAATTTTTTTAAAGGTTTAATTATATTTTTACTCTTTTTTTATTTTTTTTTAAAGTGTTGTATTTGTACTCATTTTTTTGTTTCTTTTATGTGTTTAAAATTATATTTTTACTCTTTTTTTTAATGTCTTTAATTATATTTTTACTGTTTTTTTAAATGTGTTTAGTTATATTAGTACTCATTTTTTTGTTTTTTTATGTGTTTAGTTATATTTGTACTCATTTTAATTTTTTTAAATGTTTAATTATATTTTTACTCTTTTTATTTTTTTAATGTGTTTAGTTGTATTTGTACTCATTTTTTTCTTAATTGAATATTACTGAACTGTATGAAATATCATGTATGTTTAATACTTACGTTTTACTTCGCTGTAAGTGCAGCGTTTAATTGAATAAAATAAATAAATAAATATTTAATACAAATAAATCCCACGTAGCTCAGAAAGGAATGGACTGATTTCGGTGCAGTTTTTTTATGAAGCGATCGAGATGGTTCTCAATATTTAATTAAAATTGATTCAGCGGTTTAAAAGTTATCGATGGTTATCGAAGTTATGTTGGGGATGACACATTTTTTTATTTCAGAGTTATGGATTTCTTCACCACAAAAGAAAAAAAAAGAACAAAAAGCTAGTGAAAGTATAACCTCCTGCGATATTAAAATTTGCCTAGTAAAATTAACATAAATGTTAGGTAATTTAAAACGAAACTTTAAAACTGACATTAGGATAAGTTAGGTTATGTTAAGTCAGCTTAGGGCTATGTGGTATGTGAAAAAAAATGGGGCAGTTCACAAAGTACCGACTACCGAGAGTTTGTAATCTTACTAAGTTAAATTATAATGTTACTGGTTTGACAGTACAGTACCTAGGTTAGGTAGGAATATTCCAACCTATAGTAGGAATGAAGATTTATCAATACCAAATACATGTTACTGGTTTAAGAGAAACTTTTATTGATCTTTTTTTAAGATGAAAAATCAACAGTGAGTAGTAATTAATAAAAGAAACAATCAACATATTCTTGACATGCTTAACTATATAAATAATTAAAATTATTGACAAATAAATACACAGAAATGATGAATAAAGAAATGATTTTACCACAAGTTATTATTAACATGCAAAATAATCGTTGGAATAAAACTTTTCCTTTAAAACAAAATTATAAAACTTTTTTATAATTAATTAATAGTTTTATAATCATTAATCAATTTAAGCTTAACAACTTTCCCCAATGTAACAAAATTTTGTGGGATTCCCACTTTGGATTTCACATCCCCGAAATTTAAAAAAAAAATAAAAAAAAACTGTATCGAAAAATCAGTTTGCCAAAAATAATTGTAACTTATAGAAAACATCATAGTCGGGCAGAGTTAGGTTTTGCGTCAAGGAAATTGTAACCAGCAATTAACATTTTTTTTCTATAGATCTTTGATACATATTCATTTTGTACAACTGAGATGAAACGCGGCTGTCAAAAAAAATTTCCAAAACTTTCAAAACAGGGTTTTTGCGATTGTACTGGTAAACTACGCGTCTGGCAGTCAAAAGTGTTATGTACCAAAAAACCGCAATAAAAAGACAAACAAATTGAGTTTTGTTGAGTCCCGATCGGTTTGGTAGTTTTTGCGCAATCCGCAAAAAACCGCGTTTTTTGACCATCTGAGGCTGAGACGCAGCAAAAACTGGAAAATGGTCCTCTTTGTGATCAACGTTTTAGGAACTTGCACTCTCTTAAACTTTATCAAACTTTGACATATTTTAGAGAGAAATTAGGGAAAGAGAATGAAAGGTTTCAAAAGTCTCTACGTAGTCTACAAACTTTTTTAGTGCCATTTTACGAGAGGACCATTTTTCAGTTTATGCTGCGGTTTGCAAAAAGTTTAAATGAAATCGAGCTAAAATTTGGTACAGATATTAGAAGATGTAATATTTACCTTCAGTCCAAATTTCAGCTCTTTATATAATATACCACGAGAGTTGTTGAATTTCGAAAAAATGGCCAAAAAATACGGTTTTTTGCGGATTGCGCAAAAACTACCAAACCGATCGGGATCCAATAAAACTCAATTTGTTTGTCTTTTTATTGCGGTTTTTTGTTACACAACACTTTTTACCACCAGACTCGTAGTTTACCGGTAAATAGCAAAAAACCTGTTTTGACAGTTTTGGATTTTTTTTTGACAGCCGCGCTGCAGCTCTAAAGTTGTACAAGATAAATATGTTTATACTAACGCAAAGATCTATAGAAAAAACACTTTTAGTTGCTGGTTACAGTTTCCCGGATTTTAGCACTGTTATCGGCTAATTCTGCCCGACTATCAGTAACATTTCACCCTAGAGTGCTCGCGCTAAGCATTTTGCAGCCCGCGGCAAAATAATCGATGTATTTTGCACACTAGTCTACGGTTTATACTGAAGTTGAAATGTTATTAATTTTAATTGAGTTGACATTTTGTTGTATGCTGTTTTTATTTAACTTAAATATTAATTTAGTTTGTTTTAATAATAATAATAATTTTTTGATTATATGTATATTGTTTTTTTATTACTTTCGTCTTGCTCATCTTATTTGATGATTTGATTTTTCGTCTTACTCATTTAGGTTAGCGACGCGAGAATGAGTAGACTAGACACAACCAACAAGAAAATCTATCGTTTTACTTAGCAGAAGTAACTAAAAACCAAATATCTCAATTTGTGTCATCATAAAATTGGAATATGAAATATGTTCATCAAAAAAATCCATCTATAAAAAGACCAAAAAAATTGCAAAGTTTTTTTCCATTAAATATTGTTTGTACATGTTTCTAGACTCTTTTGCTGAAATGTGCGTTGTAGTGTGGATGATGAAAAGGTTTTATTTCATTATTCAATTTAATGAGTAATCTTTTCTTTACTAAGTTTAAGTATCAAACTTTGATAATTATTGCTTTTTTCTGATAGTTAATACTTTATTCTATCCTTTAAAAATAAATGTTTTATTTATTTTGTTACTATCAACAACAAAAAAATACATTCTAAGCACGGTCGGCAAAATGCTCACGCGTGGCGAGTACTCACGTTTGAAAAAATGGGCCTTTTATCACTAACTGAGAGCGTAGGTAGCATAAAAAATTAAATGAAAAAGTAACGAAAAAGTAAACAAACTTAAATTCGGAATTGTTCCACTACTTTTTCCAAGCAAATCTTCTGCAATTCTGGCATCATATAGCATTGAGCCAGCTGTAGCAACTCCCAGAAGTCTGTTTTAGGTATTGCTCGATTGTACATGAAATCCTTCAGCTGTTGGAGGGTAGTTTGGGTAGCGTCTTTGATGTGGTAGCTGCGGTCTTCAGTCTCTTTACATTTTTTCCCCAACATCGCTCGCAAGACGGGGCTGCTAGCGGCCAGTACAAAGCTGTGGACCTTTTCTGATGAGCCATCCTCTCCGCGCAGTTCGAAGTCAGTCAGTTCTGTGTCTTCATAGAAGAGAGAGAATGGCTTCTCTGTTTGTTGTATCTTTTTATTTATCTCAATGCTAAGGTCTACTTCACCGTAATACTCCAATCCTCGATAGACGCGTCGGAGTTGGGAATTGTCACATAAAAATAGAACATTTTTCATTTCCATCCAATTACTGTTTAAAGTGCAAGCATAGCATTCATTTTCGCTTTTCTTTACTGGTTCGATTTTTAAGTAGAAGTTATACTCTTTTGTTTTATTTAACTCTCTAACTTCGTACATGAAGACTACATTAACACCGCTGCAAATTACATTTATCTGAGTGTCAAAATGTTCTTTTCGGACGAATATTACAAGTTTGACCTTATTGGGTTCTTCAAAAGATACTGAGCAGGTCATCCTGTAACATAAAAAAATACACAAACTCAATTAGGTTGAGCTATAACCCTACGCGATCCTAAAAAAACCCAAAGCTGGTTTTGGGCATGGACAGTTACCAAAATCCCCACCCCTCCCCCAGGTGTCCGACCAGGTGTCACCCACTCCCCCCCCCCTCAAATGCTGAGTTTTACTTTGGGAGTTAGGTTCAAACTGTCAAAAAATAAAATAATCTATATTAAATTGACAAATCGCTAGATTAAGTGTTACGTAGTAGTAAGTAAATAATTTTTCAACACATTTGCTCATAAAGTGGGTCTTATTTTATTGTTTTAAGGTTCATAATGATATGTATTACCCAGCCCGTGAGTAATAAAAATAAAGCACTAGTCCGTAATGGTTTTTTTTCTAAATTTCAGCAAAGAGATCCGACCTTATTTTATATTTAAAATTAAGTATAAATATTAAACTATTTGTATAAAAAATAGTTTAATATTTACTAAATCATTAAAATTTAACAGAAAATTATCATTTATTTATGCTAAAACGTGAAAATATATAGTTAGGTATTTTTTTATTATTTGGCTGTATGGCATACTTGTCAATGTGAATCTCATTTTGCGAGCGAAAAAAGAAAAAAATAATCGCGCCTCTTTTAAGATGTTTTCACTTGGTTTTCACAAACGGCATTTGTATTCATCAGATTGTTATTATTGTCAGAAATACAACACAAAAAATGTATTCTTCAAGTGCAGAACAGGAAACCTACGTGGGTACACCGCCAGAAATACTTTCCGAGGCGCAACATGCAAGTGATAGCTTGTTGCCGTCAATATCAAAGGAAAGTTTTTATTTCTTTCTTTCCTCGCAAATGTGTTGAAAAACGTCGTATGACACGCGTGTGCATTGGATATTACATTCTCGGCTCCGTTGAGCCCTCGCCTTCGGCTCGGGCTCCAAACTCGCCTCTAATGTAATATCCAACTTAGCACACTTGTAGCATAATGTACTATTGTATGTTAAGGATACCTATATAAAAACGATAAATTAAATGAAATGAATAAATACTTAAATAAGTGAAAGACAACACAACAGGCACTGCTTACTTCTTGACTTCTAGGAAGAAAAATTTATAACATAGAATTTCACAGAATAAGTATGTTATGTGTGGGTGCGCATTGAGGTAATATTACTGTGTGCGTGTGTGTGTAACGGTGGTATTCCACTCGTTGGATGACTCTCTTGTTTAGGGTTCCGTACCCAAATGATAAAAACGGGACCCTATTACTAAGGCTCCGCTGTCCGTCCGTCTGTCCGTCACCAGGCTGTATCTCATAAACCGTGATAGTTAGACAGATGAAATTTTTGTAGATAATGTATTTCTGTTGCCGCTATAACAACAAATACTAAAAATAGAAAAGAATATATATAAGGGGGCTCCCATACAAAAAACGTGTTTGTTTTGCTCGTTTTTATTAATAATTGTCACCAGGCTGTATTTCATGCGCCGTGATAGTTAGACAGTTGAAATTTTCATAGATGATGTATTTCTTTTGTCACTATAACAACAAATACTAAATACAACAAACGTGACAAACGTGACTTTCAGGGTTCCGTACCCAAATGGTAAAAACGGGACCCCATTACTAAGGCTCCGCTGTCCGTCCGTCCGTCTGTCACCAGGCTGTATCTTATGAACCGTGATAGTTAGACAGTTGACATTTTCACAGATGATGTAAGTATTTCTGTTGCTGCTATGACAACAAATACTAAAAAACAGAATAAAATAAATATTTAAGGGGGTCCCATATAACAAATGTGATTTTTAGGGTTCCGTACCCAAAGAGTAAAAATGGGACCCCATTACTTAGGTTCCGCTGTCCGTCCGTCCGTCTGTCACCAGGTTATATCTCATGAACCGTCTAACTGACAGTTTAAATTTTCACAGATGATGTAAGTATTTTGGTTGCTGCTATAACACCAAATACTAAAAAGTAGAATCAAATAAATATTTAAGGGGGCTCCCTTCTATCTATCTATGGAGGGGACGCCCGTCAGGCACAGGCGGGTGATCAGTCCACTCATTTGGGACCATTTCACCCAGTTCCCCACAACAGCGCATGAGTTTTACCTCTGCACTGACAGTTCCACCTCTTTGAACCTACCCGAAGCTTTAGCAAACCCGATTATATCCTTTATGTTAATACAAGATATTTGTTCTTCTTTTACCTCATCCATGCCTATTGTCTCCCATCTTACCAGCGCGTACATTGGACACTCAGTCAGGAAATGGAGACTTGTTTCCTCCTTGTCGCATTCTGGGCATGTGGGATCACTTTTTAGGCCCATTATTGCTAGGTGTCGGTTCAAAGGACAGTGTCCCGTGAGCAGACCCACTACAATCCTGATGTCCTTTCTATTTAGCTTTAGAAGTTGCTTCGACTTTCTTTTTTCATATGTCTTAAGGAAGATTTTTGCCTGACGGCACTGTTTGTTGTGCTTCCATCTTAAATTGGCTTCTTCTGTTATGATCTTGCTTATTATTCCTTTACTGATTTTATTTGATATAGGTAGCCTGGGTTCCGGGCCGATGAATGTCTCATCGGCCCCTTTCCTTGCTAGCTCGTCTGTAATCTCATTACCTATATGTCTTTCGTGCCCCGGCACCCAGGCAATGGTAACTTTAGTCTTTTTAGCTAAGGCGTTAATAGCCTCCTTACATTCTGTTACTAGGGCCGAGTTAGTTTCGGCTCTGTTTAGTGCCTTCAAAGCAGCCTGGCTATCACTGTATACTATGATGTTCTCTTTGTTTTCAGTGATCATGCTGTCTATGATTCTGACTCCCTCTGTAATAGCAAGTACCTCAGCCTGGAAAACGCTAGCGCATCTTCCCAGGTGCATGGTAACTTGGCCATCTACCTGGTTCATGATGTGTATTCCCAGTCCTGATAGTTTTGTTGTTTCTTTCCTGGAGCCGTCAGTGTAGCACACTATCTTTGGATCTTGTATGTCCAAGCTCCAGCTTTCTCGAGCTCCTATATGGATCCTGTATTTTTTGTCAAAGATTACTTTTTTCCTGATGAGGTCATTATTAGAGAGTATCATTGACAACTTCTCTCCATACTTTCCATCTAATATGGTGTGTCCTTTATCCATGAAGTTCCCTTTCCATTCAAGGCTTGACTTCATCCTATACCATTGCTCCATAGCTCTCTTTTTAACTTCCAAGTCCAGAGGATGCAATCCCAATAATACATCTAAGGCAGCTGATGGAGTGGTTCTCATCGCTCCTGTGATCATTAGGGTTGCAAGTCTTTGTACTTTTGCTAGTTCATTCCTGTTTGCTTGTATGGTGGTTTTATGCCACCAGACAATTGCTCCGTATGTTACTCTTTGAATTATGATTGCTTTGTATATCCACATCATGACATGCGGCTTGGAGCCCCAGGTTTTGCCTACAGCTATTTTGCATTGCATGAGTGTGATTTTTGCTTTATCGCATTGTTCTTTTATGTGTGTGTTGAATTTAAGAGAGTTATCAATAGTTACTCCAAGGTATCTTATTTCGTTTGATACCTCTAATTCAACACCATCTATCGTAAGTGGTCTAAACTCTTTGTTTTTCCTAGTTTTTGAGAACAAGAGTATTTTCGTTTTGGCTGGATTTAAATTAAGTCCCCTGGCTCTGCACCAGTTCAAAACAGTTCTGATACCCTTGTTCATAATATCTCTCATCACGTTGATTACTTTCCAGATACTAGTAATACTCCATCATCGGAGTATGCTTGCATGTACACACATCAAAAAAAGTTTGCGATCACTTGGAAAAGTGCTAATATTTTTTATAGTAGAAGAATAAAACTTAATCACTTTTATCTTTTGATTCCTTATTTAAAAATATGAAATTTAAATATAAAATAATTTCGTAATTCAAATGTTTTTTCATTTAAAAAGACAATCAACCCTTGCTTGCTTTCATTCAGAAATCTGACATAGTCGCAACTTATCAATATTTTCAATTTATTCAAAAAAAATTAAGTTGGTAACGATGCCGAGAGGATTAACTGCAGTTTTACGAGCCAGAATTCTAACTTTAAGTGGAGAAGGCTATTCCACGAGGGAAATATCACGCAGAGTTCATGTATCCCAATCCTGCGTGGTGACCACGTTGGAGAGGTATCAGGGCATGGAAGATTTAGCTGATCGACCTCGCAGTGGTCGCCCAACTGTTCTTACTGCAATTCAGAAGCGATATATCAGATTACTGGCTGCCCGTGACCCAACAATGAACGCTACTAAAATGAAAGCAGAGCTGCGAGCTGCCACCGGCCGCGAAGTTAGCACCCAAACGATTAGAAATTGCTTACACCAAGCTGGATTACGAGCAAGGAGATCCTGGCGAGCACCTCTGAACTCACAGCAACGGAAGCGGCGCAGATTGCAATGGGCTAGGCTCCGTCAAAATGAAGAAATTGAGGACGAAAGCATCTGGCAGAACTGCTTCTTCGTTGACGAAACGCGGATCAGTACACATCCAGATAACCGACGTGTCCGTGTCTGGAGAAGACCTGGCGACTCTGAAAGGCAGAGAACTGCCACTGGAACCGTTCAGCAGGGCGGGAAATCAGTGTCCTTTTGGGCCGGGATAATGATTGGGGCTAGGACGCCCTTAATCCCGTATCAAGGCACCATGACCGGAGCCATGTACAAAACGATTGCAATCGATGGATACGTCAGACCATTCCGCATCAACCACGGGCGCCAATTCATAATGGTAGATGATAATGCGCCCGCACATCGAAACGGACGTGTTGATGCTGCTCTCCAGCAATACGACATCACCAGGTTAGACTGGCCTGCCGGCTCGCCTGACTTAAACCCGATCGAGCATGCGTGGGATGCTCTTAAGCGAGCTGTTTGGAACCGTCAGCCACCTCCGCGAACAGTGTCAGAAATGAGGGCAGCTGCTATTGAAGAGTGGGACAGGTTACCACAAGAAATGCTAGATAACTTAATTCTTAGCATGCCCAGAAGGGTTTCCGCATGTGTACGAGCCAGGGGAGGAGTCATTTTATACTAACTATTAATTTTTTCGTAATAAATTTTGTTTGTTTTTTCATTAATTCAAATTTTTCATTACATTACATTTAAGCCAAAATTGCATTTCCTAGCTTTTGTTAATAAAAAGTAAATAATTAATAATGATTCTTTTATTTACTTAGTGCATTTTCATTATAAAATCATAAAACGTAAACAGTTTCTTTAAATAATTTATATTTTAAAGAATACACCTGATTTTGCTACTGATCGTAAACTTTTTTTGATGTGTGTATATGCGCATATCGTTAATCTTCTTAACTAGGGGGTCCAGCAGTAGGCACCACATCAGCGGCGATAAACAGCCGCCTTGTGGAAAGCCTCTCTTGGCTTTGATTTTGTGGGTGTCACCCCCCAGCTGTGCTATGATTGATCTATGTTTCAGCATGTTCATTATCCAACATGCTGTCTGTTTATCTATGCCTTCCCTGTTGAGAGATTCTTCTATCGCCGAGGTTGAGGCCTTGTCAAAAGCCCCCTCCACGTCAAAGAAGCATCCTAGGGCATGTTCTTTGTTGGTTAACGTTCTATCAATCCTTACTATCATGTTGTGCAGCGCAGTATCAGTAGATTTGCCTACCCTGTATGCGTGCTGATTCTTGTGTAGGAGAGTAGAACTCAACTCTATCCTTTGTCTTAAGTGTTTATCTACTAGTTTCTCCATAGTTTTCAGTAGAAAGGAGGATAAGCTAATGCACCTAAAGGATTTAGCCTCTTGGTACGACTTTTTCCACGGTTTCGGTATGAAGACTGCTTTGACCATTCTCCAGCTCTCCGGTATGTAGCCAGTGGCTATCATACTCCTAAATAGTGCGGAGATGGTATCTTTGACTTTGTCACAACTAAGTGCACATTGCAACATCTTAGGGAAGATTTCATCAGGTCCTGCAGCCTTGTATGGTGCGAACGATGAGATGCTCCATTCTATATTTTCTGTGTTCATGATCTCATTTGCCAATTTCCAATTAGGATTTCCGTTGAGGATCATTTCTTCACTTGCATATTCTACACTGTCCGGGAAGTGTGTTCCCAGCATGATCTTTAATATTCTTTTTGGATCTGTTATGTTTGCCCCCTCTATCTTTAAGCTACCAAGTTTGCAGTGAGTGTCATTTGCGAGTACTTTGACCAGGCGAGAGAGGTCTCCGAGTAGTTCGTTATTTTCTCACAGTATGATCTCCATCCTGCCCTGTTTTCCTCTCTGCATTTGTGCTTAAAGTTGTTTCTTATGTTTCTATACTCGTTCCAGCTCTCATCGTTGTTACGTTTGAGAGCTATTCTGAGTGCTTTTCTCGTTTTCTTGCGTTCTTTTTCTAAAGCTTTATTCCACCACGGTTGTCCTTTGCCAGGTTTAATTACCTTTAGAGGACATGCAGCTTGGAAGGCTTCTTTTAGGGCCTTTTCTAGTTGTGACGCCCCCGTTTCTATCTCTTCCTTTGTTCTGTATTGTACTAGACTGGGTGTCCATGTGCTAAGTGTCTCAGCATACTTTTCCCAGTCTGTTTTCCTTTTGTTCCTAATTAGTTCTCTCCCTATTGTGCTACTGATTTGGAAGATAATACGTCTATGGTCTGACATTGAGTCCTCAACATCTACCCTCCACCTTTTTATGTGTCTACTAAATTCTGATGTGGTGAATATTATATCCAGCACCTCTTGCCTTGACCTTGTGACAAAGGTGGGTGTGTTACCTTTGTTCACAATATCAAGGCCGTTACAAACTAAAAATTCTAGTAATAACTCTCCTTTCTTGTTGTTGCCTGTGCTTCCCCATACCTCGTGATGCGAGTTGGCATCACAGCCAACAACAATCGGGATGTTCTTACCTCTGCAATCTTCTGTAATACTCTCTAATTCTCTTGTGGGCGGTTCGAAGTTTGTTTCGCTGGGTATATAAGCGGATACCAGAGCCACTCGTTTACGACCTTTCTTCGTAAGTGGTACTGTAATTTCTGCCGCCACTAAGTCTCTGTAACATTCAGTTGCTATTAGTCCTGCTGTCTTTAGTCTGCTGCTTACATATATGCAGGTTCTGGGGTCAGACTCACCTTCCCGTAGGTAGATAACGTCTCCCCCCAGGCTGCCCATGCCAACCACACGTCCATTGAGGACGTATGGCTCTTGCAGTAAGGCTATGTCTATGTCATTTGCTACCACAAATCGGCACAGTTCTACCATGGCCTCTTTGCAGTGATGCAAATTTAGCTGAAGTATTTTTAGTGGTTTTGTGTAGTGTTTGTGTGTGTGTGTGTCCATGTTTGTGGAGTGTTCATGAGGTGTAGTGTATCTAGTGTGTGTCTAAGTGAGTGTCTAGTGGGCCGAGTGTCTCCCCTTGTTGGATCCCTTCCGTTGGCGCGGAGGACGAGTGTTACTCGTTTCCCCCGCATCCAACTTCTTGGGTTCGTCCTCGGTTTGACACTGGGTATCTGTGGTGTGTCTGCTGGATGTGGTTCCACCTTCGGCAGCGTCGAGTGTAGGAGGGCACTTCATGCCCCCACATACACACACACAGCCTGAGGCTTCTTCCACATCCATCGTGTGTTCTTGTGGAGTGTTCTCTTCTTTCTTCGGTACAGCTACCGAGTTCTTATTTTTAATGACTCTGGCCTGGACCTGCGTGGCCTCAAAACTGAGCCACACCTTCCCCGGCCATTCATTTACGACGTCCTGAGGGACTCCCACCATCAGGCGCTCTCCCAGTGGGAACGCTTCCCTGAGGATGAGAGTCCACTCAGCAAGCCGCAAACTTTCGTTATCTAAGTTCTGTCCGACGATCAGTTCCATAGGATCGTCAGACGGATCATCCGGCAGCCATATCGAGACTCTGGCCCTATCCAGTCTCCTTGCCTTCATCCCGACGCCTTTGTAAAGGCCAAAGTCACAGGATAGAAGCCAATCCCTTGCCTCTATGGTTTTCGGTGTCACCAGGAAGAATCCCTTGGCCACCAGACCCGAAGTTGCAAACTTTAGCTTCATACTGTCGACTTTGGCCCTTACAGCCTTCCTGATGAGATCAGTGAGCCTAGTTCTAATTTCAGTCCCCTGAGCATCGTCCATCCTGGCACCATCGTCCCGGTATATCGCGATGGCTAGATCGCTCTGCTCTCTAGCAGCCTCGCGCGGGCCTTCGGCCTTACCTTGATGGAAGCGCTTGGCTGGACGCTGCTCAGTGGACCCTTCTGTACTCTGTCTTTTGAGTTTCACAGGCCTGGCCGGTTTCGACGTCGCAGTTGACGAACCCTCCTCCCCCGCCACCCGCGAGGTCGAAGCAGCCTGGACCTGTGCTCTCCTCCATTTGTACTTCTCCCTCTTCCTTTGGTTTTTGGTCTTGACCTTAGTGAAGTCACCATCCCTGCCCCCCTCGGGGTTCGGGGTCAGCGTCACTATGTTACGGTCATCGACCCTGCCCCCAACTGAGTTCGGGGTCGCGGTCGATGACGCTGTGGAGAAGTTGCCATCCCTGCCCCCATCCGGGTTCGGGGTCGGCGACCTCAACAGTTCTCTTTCCTGGTCTTTATCTGTGAGGCTTAACGTTTTGTTAAGCTCACTTTCTAATATTTGAATCTGGAGGGCCCTATCAGAGGGTACCTCCGTACGCGGTATATTGTCCCCCCCAGAATACGTGGGACTGCGCAAAATGCGGACGGATTCTCCAGCAGGAGATTCACTGCTGGTACCGACCTGGGGTAGTTTCTTTTTATATTCCGCTTGATCCATGGTTGGTTAGAGATGAAAAAGAAAAGAAAGGATGATGATAAATACCTGCAATATGTGACTGTACTGCAGGTATTGGGAGGGGAAGGAATGATAGGATGGGATAGGTTATGACAGATGAGTGGATGAAGAAGCTCGGCATAGGTTTCCGTTATGTCTGTTTCTGATGGAACCAGACCAATAACAGGCGGCAACCACGGGAAGGATAACCTGTAGCCTTGCCTTGGGGATCATGGCGAAACTAGCGCTACTCCCAAGACCGTTTGCCAGACACGCCATCGGACAGATGACGTGAATGGGTGTACGTCTAACTCATGCGTATGAAATGAAGCAAAGCGGTGCGAAGCAAAGCAGTGCAGATGACTTAGACCTACCCCCGCCCGAAGGGGCTCCCTTACAACAAACGTGATTCTTTTGCCGTTTTACTAGCACCTTTCTTACGTTTTTTTTTTCTTTTTTTTTCACGTGTCTCGATATGTATGTATAGTAGATATGTATATATATATATGTAATATTTAATGTTTTTCATTATTTATTTGTGTGTATGTATATGTTATATATTTAGGTATAGATATGTATAAGTTATATTAATTACTCTTTGCACGTCTACCGCTTCACCTTCTGTATCGGTTCCTTCACCCCCCGGTTGCCTGGAAGAAATTGCTCTATAGCAATAAGGCCGCCGGATTGCACACTACATCATGAACATTTGTTTTTTTGTTTAATGTTATGTTTTATGTTTTTTTTTTGTGTGCAATAAAGAGTATTGTATTG
The DNA here is from genome assembly GCA_949987775.1 of Aproaerema taeniolella. Lineage (NCBI taxonomy): Eukaryota > Metazoa > Arthropoda > Insecta > Lepidoptera > Gelechiidae > Aproaerema > Aproaerema taeniolella. The sequence continues at coordinate 10,787,621 of OX465266.1, forward strand.
TATTTTTATCGAGATCAAGAGGTCAAGAGTTAACCCATCTTATAATAAAAAAAAGATAATGATTATTATAGAGTCCGACTCGCACTTGCCCGGTTTTATAGTTAATGATACAGAACCCTTCGTGCGCGAGTGAATAAATATTTTTTCATAGTAATAAAATGTGGTTTTCTTTATATGTTTCTGTTGCTAACTGTGCCTGCTTTATCTAATAAAAAAAGTGTGGCAACAGGAAACCCAAGAAATTTATTTTTATTTATTATATAGAATCGTGGCAAAAGTGGAATATTTGTATGGAGAAAAATTTTTGTGGCAACAGGAAACCGTGGCAAAGGTGGAACAACCCAGTTGCGAATGAGTCGCGAGGTAGTGTACACGTGTTGTTTTTTATGTTCGATCTCGTACTGGCATTGTTTTGTTATGGCGGCTATGGACTCAAATAAAACTTTCAAATTCATTGAACTTTATCAAGCAGAAAACGGTCTCAACGTCCATTTCGTACGTGTTGCGTCTGTCGAGGATTTATACAGACTGATCGACCTACAGACGCATCCAGACGTGTGGACGCCTCGCGGTGATCCATCTGCTGATGCATCGGCGGACTTCGCAGATGCGTCGGCCGATGCATCTGCTGATGTGTAGAGGCAGCATTAGACAGATTGGTCTGATTAGGTTTTCCTGACTTTCCCTAATCCTGTGCAATGAATGTTGGACCATGATTTATGTACCCCAGACAAAGGAGAGAGTGTGCTTTTATAATTGTAAATAAAGTATTGATTTTAGGGACAGTTAATATAAAAATGGATTTATTTTTGAGGCGTGTTGGAATAGTAAAACTAAATCCATTTACTTTGACTTATGGATTGGGAGTGTATCCCTGTTGCGCTTTAAGGAATGGTCCCAGACCATATGGCTCATCTACATCTACACAAATATTATAAAGAGGAAAGATTTGTACCTATTTTTGTATGTTTGTATGTTTGTAACGAATAGGCTCCAAAACTACTGGACCGATTTCAAAAATTCTTTCACCATTAGGATGCCACATTATCCCTGAGTAACATAGGCTACATAATTTTCCCGAATTCCTATGGGAACGAAGTCCCGAGCGGGATGCTAGTTATTAATAAAGAAGTTTTTCAGTAGAGAACTTTTAGTATACCGTATACAGTTGACATTGAAACTCATTAGAGTAAGTGCTCTGCAGGACGTGCAACGTACCCCTTACTATTGTTAATTATAAGTCACTTACCTAGGCACACCTCTCCTTATAAGATGCGGAAATATAGACAATCTGATTTGAGTTCCGTAAAATACACTTACCGGCACAAAATTCCGGCCACTCGTATTTTTTGGTATAACTCTAATTTGCTTGTTTTTTTGCACTAAATATACATTACGGTTATTAAGGAAGTAGTTTGACAATTGATTTAACACATATTAAAAACTCTTTGATTCATAAACTTCTTGATTTTCGATTTATAAACAAAAAAGTCAAGAATTCTCTTTTTTCAAACTGAATAATTTTGTTTTGATCGTCATTTGTTTTGACTCGCACACATTTCAAACAACTTTTATGTGTTAGAGAGTCTGAATTATTGTTTGTGGTAATAAAAATTGCCACTTGACGCCACAGGAGCTGCCAGGGCAGTAGCTTTAGCTGATGCTGGCTATAGTCAACGTCGTATCGGTCGGACGCTGGGTGTGAGAACGACTGTGCAAGATGCAATCAGACGATTTCGGGAGACGGACCGGTACACGGGCAGACCTGGATCAGGGCGCCACCGGTGTACATCATCTAGAGACGACTGTTTCATTGTTACTAATGTTCTCAGAAATTGTTCCTTAACTGCTGTTGAAGCTCGTAATCAGCTGTTTGAAGTGCGGAACAACAGCATCAGTGAAAGAACAGTAAGAAGAAGATTGGCAGAACAAAACCTGGTAGCACGTTGACCAGCAAAGGCCCCCTAACTGGAGGTACAATTTGCTCGCGAACACTTACACTGGACAATGGAAGAGTGGCGGAATGTTTTGTTCAGTGACGAATCAAGAATTGCTTTAAGAGCTCCAGATGGTCGTCAGCGAGTATACAGGACGCCGAAATGAGAGGTTTGCACCATGTACCATTGTCGAAACCGTTGGTTACCGAGGTAGCTCGATTATGGTTTGGGGAGGGATTTCTTATGAAGTACGTACGGACTTGGTTGTTGTTTCAAGAGGATACTGCTCAGAGATAGCAGGGAACTGCTCAGAGATACGTGGAGGAAGTCTTGCAAGATCATGTGGTACCATTTGCACCATTTATTGGAGAAAATTTTACTCTTATGCACGATAATGCCCGAGCCCACGTTGCTCACATAGTGAACGAGTACCTTGATGATGTTGGTATTCGGAAACTACCTTGGCCAGCGTGTAGTCCGGATCTCAACCCCATTGAACACGTCTGGGATAACTTAAAAAGACGTGTAAAAAGTCGGGTTCCAGTGTCAACAACCATAAGGGAACTGTCAACTGTGGTCGTAGAGGAGTGGCTCAATATTCCACAATCAGACATTCAGGACATAATGGATTGAATTCCTAACCGTCTGCAAGAAGTAATCAGAGCAACACTCATTATTAATTTTAAATATATTTTTGTTTTTAACATTTTTAATTTAAAAAATGCAAAACACGTTTTTCTTCAATAATTTATTTTATTTTAATTTTACTGATTTTATTGTTAAGACCCTGTTTAATTTTATTGTAATGATTATTAAAGTAGTTAAATTAAAGCATTGCAACATTTTAAATCCGTATATAGATATTTAAAAGAAAAAAGAATTAAGCTACTTTTGAAAGGTGGCCGGAATTTTGTGCCGGTGAGTGTATGTTTATTTTATTTTACCCCTCTAACCAGTGGCGTGCATAGACATTTTAGGCAGGGTAGGCAGTGAACTTGTCTAGTTTTAATTGACCGCTCAAACTCGTTTCTATGCGACTTTTGACAAACGAAAAAACTTTCAACGTACCTAGCTTTAAGATTTTTTTCAGAAAGCTCATGCGCTTTTTAATCGCTGTATTAAGGTTATTTAAATCAAAATAACCCTGCGCCGTTCCATACGTTTTTATAACAGTTTGAAAACAAAATGCACAGAAAACAAAATACTTAAGCGGTTAGTATGCACACAACCCGTGAACCAATAATGAATATAGTATATTTTAGTAATGTCTTACTGCGGTACCTTTTTTTGCGTCAAATCCACGTATCGGCCTTTTGCGATAAGTAATGTTTACTTTTTCTTGAAGAGGTAAACTTGAAAAATTACGCAGTTTAGGCAAACAAACATCATCACCACACTTTTCACAACTTATTGCACTCATTTTGTTCTAAACAAATATCTAACAATCACTATAAACTGATAAAACAATAATTTGCAAAAGTTTTCGTACCTACGTAGTTGCAAAACAAAAACAAACCAATATGGCTGAATGCATCCAATAAGACAAAAAGGCCGCAAAATTAAAAATCTATAACAGCCATTTCAAACTTACCGAATATTGACACTTCTCAATTTGGTAGAATCGCTTTATAGGCAGAGCTTTTTTCTCCATACAATCAGTTTGTTAATATTTGGCGGGGGAGGCGAAACAGCCAATCAGAAGCCCCCATTTCAACACAAAACCTCAACAAAAAAGGCATTTCAAACGAGTGCTTTTAACGAATAATTAGAAAGGCAAATCCGCGCTCCTACGAGGGCTCTTACTAGTTCAGTATTAGAAGTTTAGATGGCGCTGTTTTGAAAAGTTAAAGGTTAGAGAAATGAAGATGGCGTCATTTCGGAAAACGTTTATTCGTTTCACAAAGATCTGTGATCGTTGGTGTACATTATAATATTTAATTTTTGTATTTTTTTTGCCTTGAAAAGCCTAGGGTAGGCACTGCTTTTCTGCTTGTATGGAATGCACGCCACTGCCTCTAACCCAATAGTCCCCATACAAAAAACGTGATTTTTTTACCGTTTTTAGGGTTCCGTACCCAAAGGATTCCGTACCCAAAGCCCACCGAGTGGTGATCGGTTGAGAATAACACCACCCCATCTCTTTCCGTGGGTGTCGTAAGAGGCGACTAAGGAAACACAAATGAGACCTGCCTCCTAGTAATCCATCTAAGGATTCTAAGGCAACGACACCTCAGTTTGTTTTGAATTTGAGGTGGCGTCCCATGCTCTCATGCGGTGTGGTAGGCTCTGTAAAGGGCCGTCTGGTTCGCGACCACCCTCCTACCGAAGTCCGACGCAAAACAGCTTGCTGTGTTCCATCGGTGCGTGGGAGTACCAGTGCCTTAATTGGAATTTTCTGGGTTAGCTCGCTCCATCGTCGACCTCATTTATAACCTTGGTCAAGATTGGGGTCAAGAGCTAACCCATCTCATAATAAATAAAAAAGGGTAAAAACGGGACCCTATTACTAAGGCTCCGCTGTCCGCCCGTCCGTCCGTCTGTCACCAGGCTGTATCTCATGAACCGTGATAGTTAGTTAGACAGTTGAAATTTTCACAGATGATGTATTTCTATTGCCGCTATAATAACAAATACTAAAAAACAGAATAAAATAAACATTTAAGGGGGCTCCCACACAAACAGCACACGTGATTTTTTGCCGTTTTTATAGAGATAATGGTACGGAACCCTTCGTGCCCGAGCCCGACTCGCACTTGGCCGATTTTATAGATAAGTCTGTCCGAGGCTGTATCTCATGAACCGTAATAGTAAGACAGTTGAAATTTTCAGGGATGATGTACCTATTTCTGTTGCCGCTTTAACAAAAATACTAAACAAATAAAGTAAAATAAATAGTTAAGTGCTCCCATTCAACAAACGTGATTTTATTGCAATTTTTATAGATAATGGCACGGAACCCTTCGTGCGCGAGTCCGACCCTTACTTGGAAGGTTTTTAAACGGTTTTATTTAGCTCACCCCGTTTGTTTTATTTATTATTCTTGGGTCAAATTTAGTAATTCAAATTTCACCCTCTTGCCGACAAAAATAGGGCTTCAATAAAATAAATTAATTTAAAAATTAAAAAACCCGACTGCGTGATAAAAACTGAAAAGAAAATAAAAATAGGTAAAAAAACTTTTTAAGTTAAACGGTTTTATGTTAAACATACATTGCAATGTTTAAGATAAATGTACTAAAAACCAAAAAATATAAAATAGATACAGTCGTGGGAATTATAAACATATGCATAGACTAGACTAAAATAAAACCGTGGGGCACATTAAGTCGATAATTTGTAGACAATTGACGTGCCCCACGGTTTTATTTTAGTCTAGTCTATGCATATGTTTATAATTCCCACGACTGTATCTATTTTATTATTTTTTGGTTTTTAGTACATTTATCTTAAACATTGCGATGTAGGTATGTTTAACATAAAACCGTTTAACTTAAAAAGTTTTTTTACCTATTTTTATTTTCTAGTTTTTAGTTTTTATTAAAAACATACATTTGGTAGCGGCGGCCATCTTGTATTTCAATTTTTTATAGTATATTGTATTCTGCTTGCTGAGCCCTTTCATTTGATACCCATATTGATGCGATTGATAAAACCTACGTTATCCGCCATTTTGTAGCGGCCGCCATCTTGGATTTCAATTTTTTATAGTATATTGTATTCTGCTTGTTGAGCCCTTTCATTTGATACCCATATTGATGGGATTAATAAAAAACATAAATTATCCGCCATTTTGTAGCGGCGGCCATCTTGAATTTATAATGATAATGAATAAACATAATTGTATTGTCACCAAAATCCAAAGTGTATACAAAATTTCAGATTAATCGGTTGACAGGAAGAGGGTGAAATTTGAATTACTAAATTTGACCCAAGAATAATAAATAAAACAAACGGGGTGAGCTAAACAAAACCGTTTAAAAATAATAAAAACAAGTAAGCCCAGTAGTCGAGACTTTTATTATTGAATATTATTGAATAACATAACGATTTTAACAATTGGGACTCATTATTAGGAAGCCGGATTTTTTATGGACCCGACTGTTAAAATCGTTATGTTATTCAATAATATTAAATATAAAAGTCTCGACTGCTGGACTGACTTGTTTTTTTCTTTTCAGTTTTTACTACACTGTCGGGTTTTTTATTTTTTTAATTAATTTATTTTATTTTACACTTTTTAGTTGAGTCAGATATTTATAATTGTTTATTGATCTCCTCGTTAGCATATATTGATATTGTACATATACAATATCTCACTTGCATAAAAATCGAACAATTTCCGAATTAAAAGCCACATTTAAGTGAAAAATCATTAATACTAACCAACTTTAAATCGTCATAAATCTTAAACAGTCATTTTGGTTGACAAACGATATGAGAAACCTTACAATGATTTTTAAATACCTATTCAACGATACCCCACTTGACATAGTTCGTCGATTTTCATTTTTTCTTTTTCACATTATGGCGTCCAAAATCGGCCATTTTTTTTTATTTATTTTTTTATTTTTTATGACACTCGCGCCGTCATGACGAATCCAACGACGTACCTATCATTTATCAAAATCAGCCCACGCGTTTGGTCTAAATAGTGCCACAAAGGTACAAACATACATACATACATAGGTACATAGGCTGTTAAACACTTCACCCTCCTTTGCGTCGCGTAGTCGGGTAAAAAGACTGCTATTGAACGGTAGCAAACATGTCGAAAGGAGGCAGTAGAAGTCATTGAGTGCTTGGGATGATGAAAATAAATAATAATTAGCAATAAAATATTTTTTTAGTTCCTTCTAAATTGTGCCTAATGAAAACTGCATAAGTTAAGTTAAACAAGAAAAAGGAAATACTTTCTGTTAGCAAATCTCAAAAGAATGGCGTCTGCCATCCACCTACTTACACTAATATTATAAAGAGGAAAGATTTGTATTTTTTTATTGTAACGAATAAACTTTAAAACTACTGGACCGAATTGAAACTTTCTTTCACCTTAAGAATTATCCCTGAGTAAAGGCTACATAATTTTCCCGAATTCCCACGGGAACGAAGTCCCGAGCGGAATACTAGTCTTATATAATTAATTATTTATTTAATTAATTTATCAGCAGGTAGGTACTTACTAGTTTTGTATGCTCAACCTATTAAAAAAGCAATCCAATTTAAAAAAAAAAAAAACAAAGTAGGTACTTAAGTACAGGGTGAACAGACATTATGCTATCCAAAACTGTCAAATTTCTTCAATCGATTTTCAATTTTATCTCCAAGTTATAGAGTTTACTATCCATTGGGGAAATTTGACAGTTTGTGGTAACCTGATGTGCTGTTGACTGTACATTTTTGCTGTACATATTGTCGCTTGAAAAAATTTTTTGTCGTCGAATCTCAAATCTTGCTGGCAGTCTAAGTAAACCTAGACCTATTTTTCGTATCACATTTGCCGCATTTTCATTTATTTGACTCTTGACATTAGTAGCCAACCTATTAATTATAACAATAGTTAATTTGATTTTATAACTATAACCTACTACGTAGGTACTACGTTACCCAACATTATTTTTCGCTTGATTAACTACAATCCAAAGTTTGTTTAGCAACACCTACTTACCTAGTAAATGCTGGATCTGCTACCAAAGTACTTCTACACTTTCCTGATAGTAAAGTAATAAAACAGATACAAATACGTTTTATCGTAGATTAACTCGGTAATCGACAAATGTGCACAAAGTAGGTAGGTGTAGTCCAACTAACCACTTATTTCTAACCTACCTCCAACTTTCAACTTTGTTTGTTTCAGTATTGCCAGCGCCCAATCCTCAAAAGTAACGCAAGGTACTTAGAGAGAAGGCCAAAATGTAACAGTTTTTAGGGTTCCGTACCCAAAGTATAAAAACGGGACCCTATTATTAAGACTCCGCTATACGTTTGTATCTCTGTATCTCTTGAATCGTGATAGTTGGACAGTTGAAATTTTCATAGATGATGTATTTCTGTTGCCGCTATAACAAAAAATACTAAAAAACAGAATATAATAACTATTAAAGGGGGCTCCCATACAACAGACGTGATTTTTTTGCTCGTTTTTATAGATACGAAACCCTTCGTGCGCGAGCCCGACTCGCACTTGGCCGATTTTATAAGAAAATCAGGACCACCGATTTTATATTATAAGATTAACGCTTTTCCCTAACTTCGTTTTTATGAAATAGGTTCATTAAGTAAACTTCGGGTAAACCCGAAATTATACTTAATGCACCCAGATGCGTAAAGTATACTCGGTGTACTAATTCACCCAGGTGATATAAATCAAGTAAATTAAGTCGACTACAGGGCCCCGATTCTGTAACTTCAGGTGTGTGTCGATGGATTGGAGGTCATTTTATGTGTTCAGGTGGCGAAAATGAAAACTATTTAATTATCATATACTTGCTGACAACCACCCCGATCAGCAGCGCCACCGCCAACCGAACGTAAAGTTGCAAACTACCTGCAACTGAAAATTCAGTTGGCGGTGGCGCCACCAGTCAAAGCAGCCGTCATTAGATGTATGCAATTAGGATAGTTCTTAATTTCGCTACCTAAACGGATAAAATGGCGACCATTTAATCGACACAACTGAAGTTACAGAATCGGGTCCCAGGAATACATACATTAAGTTCATAGTTCATGGTGCTCAAAACTCAATCGTTTTATACCGTGTGGTGATCGGTTGAGAATAACGCCACCTCATCTCTTTCCGTGGGTGTCGTAAGAGCGACTAAGGAAACACAAATGAGACTTGCCTCCTAGTAATCCATCCCAGGCAACGACACTTCATTTTTTTTTCTGAATCTGAGGTGTCGTCCTATGGTCTCATGCGGTGTGGTAGGCTCTATAAAGGACGGTCTGGTTCGCGACCACCCTCCTACCGAAGTCAGACGCCAAACAGCTTGCTGTGTTCCGTCGGTGCGTGGGAGTACCAGTGCCTTTATAGCAGGGGTGGCCAACCGGTCGATCGCGATCGACCGGTCGACCGCGACTGTTAGTCCAGTCGATCGTGGCAAGGCAAAAAAATAAAAAAACATTTCAAATTTATGTTTTTTCTCTTAATATAATAAAAAATACTACATGATTGTGTACTGAACTACGCTGTTTCATTTAAGATTTCAAGAAGTATGTAATTGGTAGATCGCACAGGGTTTCGTTAGTAAACAGGAGATCTTGGGTATAACCAAGTTGGCCACCCCTGCTTTATAGGCATTTTCTGAGTTAACTCGCTCCATCGTCGACCCCATCTTTGACGTTTATGGTCAAGATTGAGGTCAAGAGTTAACCCATCTCATAATAATAATAAAAAAAGTTTATTGCATATTAATGGTGTTTTTACAAATGGTGACATTTAAATTATACAGACAATATGTTTGAAAGAGGAGAAAGCAATTAAGAATTGCCAATACAATTAATTCACGCAATAATTGTATTTTTATACGGAAGTGACTTTTTTATATTTCAATTTAATAATTTATGGTTTTTTATTTTGATAAGCAATATTTTTATTATTTTTTACAGTTCAGTGTCACGGCGCATTGCTGGTTTTCGTGTTTTTACGCTGTTATTCTTAATTGTTTTTTTTTAGTTCTTCTTTTTTTAACTTCTATTTCTATAAAACATAAAAAAGAAGATTTCTGAAGAAATTTCTATTACTGGCTGACGGTAAAACTTCACTTAGGTTGTGCGAGGGCCACGCGCAAGGCTTGCTCGCCCTCTGGCATTGTCAATGTTGACATTTTGACATGGTACCGAGGCGCATTCCGCGCGTGACCACATCGTGCTCGAGCTGTAGGAAAAGTGACACAAATGATTAAAAATAAACAAAAATATTAATTTTGCAATCTTCTGGCAACTCTGCTTTGTTTTTAATTTTCGCAAGAGCGAGATGGATGATATGGTGTCAAAATATTAAGCATAGCTTCTAGTATTGTTGACACGATTAAGGGATGTTCAAAACAAACGTTTGTCGATATCGACATTTACTCCTTTTTCATTGCAAAACCGCTCTTATCACAACAGCACAGAGTGCACGCGTGTGGTAACCTGAGTTGCGGCCGTACGTAAATACATATTATTCCCTATTGGGGAAGACAGGCCATTAGTGGTTTTAAAATCCGTGTGACATTAAATTAGTTAGCAAAACTTTAAGAGGTGATACTTTTTTGAATTATCCAAAAAATCACAAATACTTATGGCCTTGTCCGCGTTAAATCTTTACTGAGATGAATAATATTACAAAAAAATAGTTTATTCGGACATTGACAATGAATCATACATATAAACCTTCCTCTTGAATCACTCTATTAATTGGTGGAAAACAATATGAAAATCTGTTTAGTAGTTTTTGAGTTTGTCGTTTTCAGACAGATAAACAGACATGGCTGGAGACTTTGTTTTATTATATCACTAGCTTCCCGTCTGGGACTTTGTTACCGTGGGCATTTCGGAAAAAAAATCACATATAAACCTTTCTCTTGAATCATTTCGTCCATTGGATGAAATCGTATGAAAATCCGTCCAGTAATTTTTGAGTTCGTCGTATTCAGACAGATAGACAGATGCGGCGGGGGACATGATGCTACATGATAATAATGTTGACATTTAGCGGGAGTGAAGAGCCCTGAAATTTCAGTGCACATTGGGGCCATTCATTTATTACGTAAGACGATTTAGGGGGGGAGGGGTCTACCTTGTCTTATTTTTCTTACAAGGGGTGGGAGGGAGTCTCGATACTTCTTACGTAAGATCACAAAAATGCGCAAAGTTAAGATTATACTTTGAAAAGCGCGGGCAAATTTAATTACTACCAAAAAATTACAATTATTAGTCAGGTACTAATATACATAATAAAATTTGTAAGTATAAATAAACATTTCTATTTGAAAAATAAACATTAAAACACACCAAACGTGTATTATTTTTTTTCTTTAAATTCTTACGTAATAAATATTCAATAATAAGAATAGGGTCGGCCTATTCTTATTTTTTCTTATAATAGGGGAGGAGGGAGTCAAAAACTAGCGAAAATGGTCTTTAAAATGAATGGCCCCACTGTTCGCGTGAAGAGCCCTGATAGTTCAGTCCACATTGTTCGCGTGAAGGTCCGTGGAGTGTTCTAAAAATGTACAGAATTTCTATACATGTCAGCTATGGACTAATTATACTAAAAAACGTCAGAAATTTCGAATAGCCTGATATTCTGCCGTGTGTACTACAGCGCAATTGCTATGTTCGCTGACGCCATGGTCCCTGATTGTTTTGCAGTGGTGATGCGGCTGTTTATTTTATTTTATTTATTAGATTACAAACAGAGTGTAAATACACCAATATATTCAAGCACAATACACATTTAAATGTTAGAACTATAAAAATAATAGTTGTATAAAAACTTATTGCTTATGGAACCAGCAATAATAGCTTCATGAAGGAATTTACATAACATATACAGAGCGACTTTTATGAAAAACACCTCGTATTATTTGCTGACAAACCAATAAGAAAATAATTTCACAATCTAAACAAATAAATTAAAGGCCCTTTGATCTGTCAGCCACATATCGATAGTTCGACCGTCTGCTTGCGTGACATCACTACAATGTTATTTTTTCTTGGAATCGGTTTGGCATGCATGGGTATTCCCCTATTCAAACGATCGATGCGCTTATTACGGTTAGAAAAACATCATATTGACAATTCAGACACGTTACATTTCCTTAATTTATTGGTGGTTTGGCATGTCGTGCAACGCCAATAAAAAAAAAAAAAACAAAGGCATCAGCTTTAGAGTCTTCACTTCACATATGTAGTCTGTTATTTCGAATAACTTATTCGCTAAGAGACTCCCGCCAATTATCTGATTTACTCAAAGTATAAGAGTGCTATATTCCGCTTTACAAATTTATTAAAAATACTTTTGAAAAATCTAAAACTTGTGAAGTGATGTAAACTAAATAAGTTTTGGCTTAAAGGTCTCTGTAACCAGGCCATAAATATATTTTTAAAAAGTCTCCAAATATATGTATAAGTTACTCTATGCTTTAGAGCAGGGGTTCCCAACCTTTTTTTGTCTACTGCCCACTTTAAGAATAAATTATTTTTTAACGCCCCCCTTTTTAAACATACTTAAAAACCGCTAAGTACTTATAACTGATTATTGAAACGCAACTTTATAGTATTCGGACAGAGTATCTTTTATTGAAAATAAAACAAACATAATCAATTCTTATATAAAAACTAATGTGAAGGTTGAATCTGATGCTGTTCAATAAGTTTGTTGATATCAGGTTCCAATTTACTCAAAAACAGCCGCAAGTCGCCACGTTCGGTAACACGCAAACGACTTCTCTTTTTAGTAAGCAGCGTTGCCACAGCACTAAATCCACGTTCACACAAATATGACGATGGGAATGCTATCAAGAATCGTTGAACAATTGACCACAATCCAGGGTACAATTGCGGGATCGGTTTTTGTAGCCAAAATTCTTGATATCCATTTTTGAACTTGATTTTTATTTCTTCGTTTGTTGTCAATTCTATAAGTTCTTCTTCCAGCTGAGGTGACATTGCTGTGTTGACATTTGAAAACGGATCCAACACCCAGTCTGGTATTTCCAAGTTTAAAATGTCCTGGTATCGTTCGGTGAAGTCAATGTGGAGGTTTTCCAAATGTTGGCAGTAGGCAAACAAGTCGTCGTTACTGCAGGATACTGATAAATTCGGAAAATTGTGAAACTCACGTCTGCCCATATTCTTTTTGTGCAGAAGCAGTTTGGCTGCGAAAGCAGCAACGACATTTTTTGTTTTAATTAAATTTAGTTCATCGCCTTGCAGTTGGAGGTTCATGTCGTTGAACAATTTATACAGGTCTGTCATGTAAGCTATATCATTCTTTGATGTTATGAGCTTGTTGCGCAGTTCTGTATCTTTAGTTTCCAAGAACTCTATCACAGAGTCAAACAGGTTGTAAAATCGAATCAGACAATTGCCTCTTGACAGCCAACGAACTTCAGTATGAAGCAACAAACGGTTGAAATCTTCGTCATTAGTAACACAAAGCTGATGAAATAATCTATCATTCAAAGAGCTGCTACGGATTTTATTGACTGCTTTGATGACATATTGCAGTGATTGAAATAGTCGTTCACTTAAGTTTCTAGCAACCAAATGTTGTCTATGAATAAATGTATAGCAAGGACATCTAGAATTTTATTTTTTAAGTACGCTATGAAGCCTTTATGGCGCCCTGTCATAGCCGGAGCGCCATCCGTAGCAACTGATATAATATTTTTCAAAGGAATCTCTTTCTCTTCACAAAATTTTTCCAATGTATTGAATATGGTTTCGCCTTTTGTATCTGTCTCCAAATTTCTGGCAAACAATAGTTCTTCACGTATTTTCTCATCTTTAATAAACCTCACGTAAGATAGCAACAACGCTTCATTAGTTGGTAAAGTGGACTCATCGAGCTGAATTGAGAATTGACTAGTCCTCAGATGATTGCACAATGATTCTTCAATGTTTTCAGCCATTTCATCAATTCGTCTTTGCACAGAATTATTACTCAAAGGAATTTTTCGGATAATATCTGCGGCCGGTTTATGAAGCACAGTATTTATTACTTCCTTTATTGCTGGCAAAATTAACTCTTCTCCGATGTTGTGTGGTTTACCTTTTTGAGCAATTAACAAAGAGATATTGTACGAAGCTCGAAGTCCGTCGTCATCTTGCTTAGCAGCCGCCGAAAATAGTTTTGATACACTTGGCTGAGTATTATGCTTCTTCTCTAGGTCTTTAAAATATGCTACATTCTTGTCTTTCTTATCTGGATGCATTTTATTCAAATGATCTTGCAGTCTTGAAGGCTTCATTGCTTCGTTCGAAAATGTTTTTAGACATAGAAGACACAAAGGCGACGACGGGTTTGTGGGATTTTCAATAAATCCGAATTTAATATATTCCGCAGAGTATTGCCGTCTCTTCTTTTTTACTTCCGACATTGTTTTGTTTTGAGAAATACGTAAGTGTTATAATCAAGTACTGCTTCTCTATTATGCGCGAAACCGCAAATGAAAATAAAATAAATTTACGTCGTTTATATAGGATTGCATAAGCAGCACGCACCAACAGGAATAAGACAAACGTGCATAAACTCGTTTATCTCATTCGACGCCCAATCGTACTCGACAAGCAAGAACAAGTATTATAGAACCAGCCGATTGATACAGGAATGTACAAATCGGATTATTTAACAAAAACTTGTTAAAACATGATTGCCCGCGGTCTATTATATCGAACCGAGTTTGAGCTATATCTTAATTAATATTAGTTGATGTTCACAAGATGAAGTCGAGAGTCGAGAGCTCAGTCGGTGTCTAAGAGTCTTCCTAGCTAGGTAGATGAAATTATAAATCGACCCCAAAGCCCTACACAACGCCCCCTTTTTTTTCTGGGTCTCTTACCGCCCCCCTTTAGGCCTGCAGCGCCCACAAGGGGGCGTTATCGCCCACGTTGGGAAAGACTGCTTTAGAGCAACCAACTTTATTTGGTTAGGTAGGTACTTTACATGATTACAGTAAAATGCCTCAATTATGGTAGTGGCGATAATAATAAACAATAATAAACGCTACACACTCAAAGGCCCACACTAAGGTTTTCCCTTGGAAAACACATAAAGACAAACACAAACACCCATGACCCGAGAACAAACATCTGCTTTTTACACAAAGGTTTGCCCCGACTGGGGATCGAACCCAGGGCGATGTTTACGAATTAAGCGTCGAGCAGCAGATTGAGTACTGTTTTCGAGTGTTTGTTTCCCAATGGTGAGATTGATGGTCAGACTGGTCTAGCCAACGGGAATTTTTTTCCCGTTGGCCAGATTTATTTGACAGCTGGAAAAGACATGGAAAAAAGTACAATCAAAGTAAAAATAGTTTTGAATTTTATTATCTCACAATTTTATTATCTCACAATTTTATTATTACAAGCTTTTTACAAGCTTTTATTTTGACTTCCCCTGTTAGTTAGTTAGTATGTGTGGGACAAATCTGAGAAAACAAAGGGGTAAGGGGTGTTTTAAGTTTGACGTGTTTGTCTGTGTATCTATGTCTGTTTGTGGCATCGTAGCTCCAAAACGAATGGACCGATTCCGATGCGGATTTTTTTGTTTGAAAGCGACGTAATCGAGATAGTTCTTAGCTATATTTTTGCCAAAAAAATGTGGCATGGACCACAAGTTATATCGTGCCTATGCCCTTGCCCAGGTCTAATGTATCGACCTCTGTACCTTTCATCAAATCGGTTCAGTAGTTTCATCGACCGTGTGGTGATCGGTTGATAATAAAACCACCCCATCTCTTTCCGTGGGTGTCGTAAGAGGCGTCTCAGGATACACAAATGAGACCTGCCTCAGTAATCATCTTATACGAAAAAAAATGTTTAACTTCCCATACAAATTGCATCAGCTAATAAATCATTTTGTATGGGAAGTCAACAATTTTTTTTCGTATTTCGGCATTTGTTCTTAGGGAAAGTTGTTCAGTTTCATGGGCTGATTCACCACCCGAGGGGATAAGATCGAATTACTTAACACACTGTATATGGAATTTTATAATTATCCCGAAATAAATGATTTGAATTGAATTGAACTTGCACATGTAGCGGCTTCACCTGGTACCAGGACTCTTCTTGGTCAGCTTTCTTCAGCTGATTACTCCACCCATATTAGAATGAAAACTGCGACTCCGCAGATGAAATGAAAAAAAAAATTGGCGCCGCGATGCGGACGCGCAAGAGAGCATGATTTTAAATATTTTTTTTATACCAAGCATTAATTTAAGGCCCGTATTATAGAAGGAGACTCAAGTCTTGATCTATACGTAAGTATGGATTGTCTTTTTCTCTCACTATCAAAATGACAAAGATGACTACTACTTAAGTACAGATCAGAGTCTGAGTCGCCTTCTGTAATACGAACTAAGACCCTTTCACTGAAGTATAATGATAAAAAAGTTCGGTACCTAGATTACTATTAAGGCGACTACAGCACCCGATCGTTCTTGAGCAAAAGGCGGCACACATAGGAATAGTGCCATCTCCGTCTCTCAACAGGCCTGGGCCGGCAATGCGAACAGTGTCGATACACGAAGTTTACGCACGCACACATGGACTATGAAAGTGTGCATGCGTAAAAATATGTTCGAAAGTTAGAAAAATAAGATTTATGGAAAGGTTTTTCTAACTTTCGAACATGTTTTTGCGCACGCACGCTTTCATAGTCCGCAAACTTCGTGTATCGACACTGTTCGCACTGCCGGCCCAGGCCTGTTGAGAGACGGAGATGGCACTATTTCCTTTATCGGGTGCTGTAGTCGCCTTAAGAGTTACCGATGTAAGTCAGGTGAATTAATTTTTATTTTATTTTAGAGTTAATTTATTGATTTCTTCACCACAAAAAACTGCGTACGTATTGATTTGGAGGTAATGAGACTGACTTCTAAACAAGAGTTCTGCGTTCGAGTCCCTTTCGCAGTTGCATAACTCTAAAATTACAAAGTATAGTTCTCAATTTTGCCACCTGAACGGATAAAATGGCGACCATTTTATCGACACACAACTGAAGTTACAGAATCGGGGCCGTGAAGTTTCGCTAACTTAGTCGATTTCTTAAAATTACTTAAATAAATAATTATAACAAATTAATAATAAACGCCATACACTCAAAGGCCCACATTAAGTTTTTCGTCGTGGGTCCCTCGGAACACACAAAGACAGACACAAACACCCATGACTCGAGAACAAACATCTGCTTTTTACAAAAATGTTTGCCCCGACTGGGGATCGAATCGAATCGAATCGAATGGGGATCGAGGACCCGTCGATCGAGAGGCAGCACCACTACCACTGGACCAAACAACTACAAGTACTGCATAAACGAAATTAAATAACCAGTTACGATAAAATAATTTATTATAAGTAATAATTTATCGAAAATTAGTTTAAATGTCGCCGTCGGGCGGGGGGTCCAGCCGGCTGAAGAGCTGTGAGGCAAGGGTGGTCAGCGCTCTCCAGTAACCTCGGCACACCGTACA